>JAUMGZ010176430.1:0-14406 GCA_032359645.1 Pododesmus macrochisma | reverse complement strand
ATGTAAATTATTGAAATCTGTTATTGGATATTGCTGTAACGATATCAATATTTAAAGAGAAATTCTGCTACGCATCATACCTTAAATTCAGAAATCAAAAAAAGCATTTGAACTTTCGGATTTTAAATAATATATATATATATATATATATCTAAAGAAGAAATAAATACATGCATACAAATACAAAAAATGCAACCAGAATCGTGCCTCCGATAAATGCGATATTTATAAGATATTACAAAATGATATCAAACATGTATATCGAAAATGTACTTATTAATTGAATAATTGAATTACCAATACAACTAGAGCATATCAGAAGGAGTCAATCATTACATGCACGTGTGGGATCCTATTCTAACTGTACTAACTCGGGACGTTTGCCACGTTATGTTCGTAGGTTTAACTATGTTTTCAACTTCATGTTTGTGGATAAACTCCTTGCACAAGTTGAAAAACATACGTTCTATTATAATGATAAATTTGTTATAAAGAAATAAATAAAAGTGAAGTTCATAATTGATAAAAATTTAATTAACAACTCAATAACACAATCAAGGACTCTATATTTTTCAGTTGGCATTGAATATCCATATATCTAAAGTAAAGATGGTTTTGAGCAAGAAATTTCATATATATGTATATTGGTTAGTAACCCTTAATAAATTTTCACTTTGACATGTTCATTATATCTATAAATATTTGCAACATCAATTGTCACGATTGCAATGTGTGATTCTGAATCATTTGATACTTCTCAAAATTGAAATGCGATTCATTTGATCTCGATGCATTCCAGGGGTAGGAAAATAGTTGATCAAAAAGAGTTTACCTTTCCCAAAATAGTCCAGCTTGTTTCAATTCCATTCAATCTTCTTTTGAGGGAAATTACGAACAGAAGTTCGTTCGGATTTGATGTGCTGTTGTGGTAATGTTTTATATCAGCTTTCAATATCTCTTGTTTGATATACACTGTTGAAATGAAGGCATGTCCAACTCTCTTGTTGAATGAGCACACTATATGTGGCTTGGATATATTGATAGAATCTTGATTAACTATAAAAAGGAAAAAGGTATTTAAAGGTATTTAAGACGCAGTCAAAATAGTTCATTCGATCTATTTTTTGATAATAAATATACAGCAGTTGTATACCGATAAACGGAAAGGAATGTTGTTTTAATGATTTGCAGTTTGTGATAATTAGCTTTACGCTTCGTCAAAACCCTTTGATTGTTTTTCGTTTTGAACCAAATTTGCTTTTAAATTTCAAACGTCCATTCATATGTTTTGATTTGTTCTCCGACATTCAATCTATAATAGCTTAACCATAACCAGGTTGATTTTATATTTTGCAGTGTGATACTCTTTCGTTACTTTTCTTCATGTGTGCGTTCCATGTTTTCCTTTAATTTTGCCAATATCCATAGACTTCCGGCTTTTGAATATCGCCTTGGTTTTTCGTATTTACTACTTCATGATGAGATATTCTATATTATTATATATACCATCTTATAAAGAACAATAATATTAGAAGAAATTACAAAAAAACAACATTTATAGAAACAAGAGGCCCATTGGGCCTTAACGGTCATCTGAGAAATCCAGTCAAACATTGGTCAAAATATTTTACGAGTTATCATCTATTTATAGATTGCTCTGCCACTTATAAACCTTCCCCTCCTCCACCTCTTCTTGAGTTTAATTTCGATACTCATCATCAACGAATCACTTTGTGTAATGTTGGTCAAAATTCAACAGTTAGTTTCAGAGATATCTTTTGAAGGATTGCACTTTGATTCATTATGGCCCCACCCCTCAGCCCTCGAGAGGGTCGGCCCCTTCTTAAGATTCCTTTTGTGAAAGGTTGGTCGAAAACCGTCTCGGTATGACCTATGTATTGAAAGGTCATTAAACCCCAATATAACAAGAGGCCCATCTGAGTTAAAGGGACGCTAAACCCTAATAAACAAACCATACAACTGTTTATGTTTCGAATTAAAAAGACAAAAGATAATGTGTAATGTTATTTAACAAAAGTTGTATACTCACAATGTGTTGAAACAATGGATGAATTGGACGGGGTTCTTCCCAAAAATTGAATAAAATGACATGTTTGTTTGCATTCATCTCGTAACTGAAAAATAAAAAAAACAAACTAATATGTGCATAAGAATTTATATATGTATATATATTGTGAAGTGATACATGTGGCTTGTTTTGTCTCTTAATAATTGTTTTTGTTGAATCAATTCTTTTAGCTTTCATCTGTCTATATCGAGACCTACTTATTCTTAAATATTATATACTACATAATTGCCTTTTTTAAAACATCTATACGCAGCCCGCAACACACAAATGTATAGCAACACCATAATGGTGCCATGGATACAATACTACAATAACTATTACTATAGAACGATTATATATTAAAAGTGTTCATAGCACATGTGTAGTGTATTTTATTTACTTCGAATAACAAAAAATGGTTAACAATAAAGACAATAACTATAAGTAGTGACTCAACTGAGGACGTTTAGTGTAAAGTCCAACAGTTTAAAAACCCAAAATTGGAAGAGTTTTTGACTTTGGTTTGAATTTTTTTTCTCAAATTCTAAAATATCAAATTCAAACTCTGATACCATGAACCTGAAAGAACTTGTTTTATAAAAATAAACGGCAATGTCAACCGTTTATTCGGGACTAAAAATTGAGGTAAGTGGAAGGGGTTTGCCCACCCAAACAAAGATGGGGTGATGAGGAAGACAGATAAATTAAAGTAGTTAATGAAAAAGAAATGCAACAGAAAGCAAGAATATTAGAACAGAACAAAAATTACTGTCAACATATGACCGTTGAATGGTTCAATACATGAGGATTATAAACAAAGAACAATAACGATGGGAATATCTGTTTCACTTGCAACAAGCCGACCAACGACAATTAAAGAAAACAGTTATTATTTTATATAATTTCAATAGCGTGACAGGAAAATATATACAAGAAAAATACATAAAATTGGACTAAATATCGTAGAAAGCTTAATAATATGTTTGACTTCATGCGATATATAGTTAAAACCAAATCACAGGGATCATACCGACATTTACATAATGACTTACACATTGAGAAAAGCACACATCCGCAGGCTGTGTCACCACTAGGCAAGGCTTTTGGCACTACAATAATAAAATGTATAGCAGAAAATATTTAACTCATAGAATCATCTAAATATTTTCACTTACGTACTTGTTTTAATATATTATCTCGTATATATTGTTTGATATTAAAGCATTTTTTTTGTAGGAAGAAAGTACGAAAAACACAGATATTGAAAATTAGTCATGTATGTGGAGAAATAAACGGTTTCTGTTGTTGTAAACGTCGTTGCGTGGGTTCATTTTCTTTCTCTTACATTCCCTATTACGTCGCTTTCTCGTTTTTTTGCTATTCTCGTCCTGTCGTCTTATTACGTATTTCTCATCTGTTCTTTTGTTACGACATCAGTGAGAGTTTCTGATAGAATTGAAACGGTTGCAAACTACCAAAGTTGCATGGATACATCACAACGGGTGACACATACATGCTACTCGTTGTGGACACATTATTTCGTGTTTACCTATTTTTATTGAAGCTTGTGTTGCTTCCCATTTTTAGTCCATCTGGACCGAAGGTCTAAGGTGGACACTTCTCATAAAAATCCCGTCCGTCGGCTTTAACTTTTAACATTTTCGACTTCTTCTCTAAAACCACTGGACCATTTTCATCCAAACATGGTTGGAGGTATCCCTAGACGAAGGGTATTCAGATTTGTTCAAACAAAGGGGCTTGCCCCTAGGGGACAAAAAGGGGGGGATTGACAACACTTCACAAATCTTTTTCTAATAAACTAAAAGACCTAGAGCCTAATGTTTTGTTCAAGGTGTGACCATGGGGTCAAAATAGGTTACGCGATTTTGGGTCAAAGTTCAACACTATTGCAAATATGTTAACTTTTCATATTTTCGACTTCTTGTCCGAAATTACTGGACCAATTCCATCAAATATTGGTAGGAAGTATCCCTAGGAGAGAGGTATTCAGAATGGTTCAAATGAGGGATCTCAGTCCCCAGGGCGCCACTTTGGGGTCCAAAAGGAGAATTTGACAACAAATTTCAAAAATCTTCTTTTAATAAACTAGAAGGCCTAGAGCTTAATTGTTTAGTATGTAGTAACATAAGGGCATAGAGAACCTAGTATGTACAAGGGGTGACCCTGGGTCAAAGTTCAACACTGTATATATGTCCAAAATTACTGGACCAATTTCATTCAAACTTAGTAGGAAGTATGCCTATGGAAATGGGATTCAGATTTGATGAAATTAAGGGGCTGGTCCCTCAGGGAGAGCCACTTATAGGTCCAAAAGGGAGAACGTTTGACAAAATTTCAAAACTTTTCTTCTAATAAACTAGAAGACCTGGAGCTTAATGTTCTGGTTTGTAGTAAATTTAGGGCATTGCGAAACAAATGTGTGACCCTTAGATCAAAAATAGGTTACGCGCTTTGGGGTCAAAGTTCAATACAATGTCCCATAGCAAATATGTTAACTTTTCATATTTTCGACTTCTTGTCGTAAATTACTGGACCAATTTCATCCAAATTTTGAAGAAGTCGTCCCTAGGGGAAGGGGGTTCATATTTATTCAAATAAAGTGTCTCAGCCCTTGGGGGCGCCACGATAGGGGCCATAATGGATAACATTTGACAAAATATCAAAAATATTTTCCTAATAAACGGGATGGCCTAGAGCCTAATGCTTTAGTTTGTAGTAACATTAGGAAATGGAGAATCACGTTTCTGCAAGGCATGACCCTGGGGTAAAAAAAGTTACACGTTTTGAGGTCAAAGTTCAACATTGTATACATAGTAAATATGATACTTGTTCACATTTTGCGACTTTTTTTCCAACACAACTGGACCAATTTCATCGAAACTGGGAAGATGTCATCCTTATGGGAAGTGGATTCAGATTTGTTCAAATGGCGCATTGTGCAGTGTGGTGTAGTGGTTAGTGCGTCGGCTCCCTGACTGAAAGTTCGGGAGTTCAAACCGCGCTAGAACCTGCTATTTTTTCATTCATGTTGTGTCCTTTGGTAAGACACCTCTGTTGCTTAACTCTGCCAAGCCTACCGTATAGAATGGTCTGGGTTGGATAGTATGGTATCTGTGCTGAGGTATTCAAGTGAGATGGCACTATAAACGAACCGGTTTATTACAAAGCAGAACACTAACACAATGTACCATCATCAATACAGTCAGTATTCCAATAGACCCCTGCCGAGTGCCCAACCAATAGAATAGAATAGACGAAGCTCAGCACCTGGGGCGAATAACTTGGGGTACAAATGGGGAAAATTTGATAAAATTTCGAAAATCTTCTTATAAACTAGAAGGCGTAGTGCATAATGCTTTGGTTTGAAGTAACTTTAGAGCATCGAGAACCAACTTTGTTCAATGTATGACCCTAGGGTCAAAATTTTAAAATGTTAAAAATTTACATATAACCCATTTATTCCAGATGGACGTTAAGGCCCCATGGGCCTCTTGTTACTTTTAGTTCCTTTTCGGTGCCTGTCTCCCGTTTTTTGACCAGTTTACATGTAACAAAATATCTCGAGACAAGCGACCTTTACGGGACGTCTTAGGATCTTCAAAAAACAAATTGCAGGTAGACACGTCGCGTAAATCCATAATGAAAGTTAAAGCTTATATGTTACAAACAAAAGGAGACTAACTTATAAATTGACAATATAGATAACCTGGTACACGTTTGTCTTTATATAATTCAAATATCATGGATAATTGATTTGATATCTAGACTATATTTGATTCGGGAAGCGCATGCATGTGCATATACCAAATGTATAATTACATTATTAAGTATAGATATTAAGGAAATCGATTACACTAAGCTTGTAGTAATTTTACACCATTCGTTCTACCTTACTGTACGGTCGTTATACAGTGTTAGATCCACTATCGGGTAATTAACCAAAGCATCAAAGTAATGAGGAATACAACGAATCAAAATGATAAAAGTCACTTAGTCAGTTATAAATCAACGTTAATGTTTATTACATAAATTATTTATACAGACCTTATTGTCTATCACGAGAACCGATAATATAAAGCTAAGTTGTAACTAAATATGGGTAATCTGCTTATATGTAAGTGCGTATTATGATACGTTATTAAACATTCAATAGACAGCAAACGTCGTGTTGAATATACAAATGTACATGTAAATAAATTATGGGACGACAGGAACAACTATTTGTACTTAAACTACGGTATAGGGTATTTATTTGTAGGACTACCAATCGAGACTTTTATAGACAGCATCACTATAGCACAGGCAGATATGACACGTCAGTTTCTAAAATTCTTAAGGTCATTTCTATTCTTTGAAATGTCTCTGTCATTCCCGAGAAATAAGAAGAAAAAGAACTTGGACCTCAGCCATGATATACGTACATAGATCTATATACTTTGAAATGCGTGAAAGAGACATTAAACATCGATTAAACAAACATCTGAAAAAATAATATATTTCCAATTAATCTTACCTCTATACATGAAGGCGTGCTACAGTTCTTAGCCACATATGTCTGGTATAACTTAATCTGTGTGTAGTTATGGTCTGTTCCGTACTGTAAAGATATAATTAAAAAAAAAAAAAACCGGTTACTAACGTTTGTTTTATTATGACTTACAAATAATCAAAGAAGAAGTGGGGGTTAATTCATAGTTAGAGAATATTGCAAGTACGCGTATCCTTGGTATCGATTTGGTACATTTGTAATAAGAACACTGCTCGATTTGTAAGTGCTTAGTCTATAATTCATATTTCTAGAATGCAGAACGAGGACGACTCACACAAAATATTGGTTGTTTTGTCTTACAGATATTATATTTATTGTTGGCATGTGTAAGTTAGCAATTTTATATTTTATATATCTAGGTTTTAATTTAAACTCTTTAAACTGGTTTAAAGAATTCACTAAAAATAATGTATGTAGCGAAAGTTCTTTTCAGTTGCAAACAAACTTGCCAGCTGAAAGTTTAACATACTTCTAATAAATAGAAGAACAAATTCAGTATGAGTGGAATCAACAGAACGAAAGACATTCATTGACAAACAAACCATAACTGCATCAAACAATTCAGCATAAGAATGTAAGGAATTTAATTGACATCTCAACAAACCTCAATCCATGTGGATCGATTTAGAACTTTCACCCAGCACGAAACCAGGCGGTGTGGTTAAACCGGATAATAATTTTTCTACCTACCAACTTTCCGCATGAGACTAGTACATACGTTTAAAAAATTTATAAATACATTTTAGGGCGCTGAAAATTATCTCAACAACTAATCGCCCACATCAATTGTCCATAAAAATCTACACGAGTAATACGTATATACATATTTAAAAAGGCAATTAGAAACACGAACATTGGACATGTAGCATAAAACTAAAAACAGTGGCTATCCAGAAGAGTGAAGAACCAATACTTGGTGTGAAATACCCTCGTCCCGCATAAATGTCACAGATCTAGTTACAAAGCAACATTTAATAATATTGGACGCTAAGCAGAAAAAATATCTGTAAATGCAAGCATTTCCTCAATTTTTTCTATTTTTATTGACTTATATTTTGACGTAAGTTGATAATGTCTATGGAGTATAGACCCTGTTCCGTGCAAGATAGAATCTTTCTTGCATCATTTATAAGATACAACACTTCTCCATATTCTGTTCAAGGTTGTGGTAGGAAACGTCTTTATGTTGGATATAGACGTAAACATTTACATTTATAGATATAAAGATTCACAATTATCTACAGGCGTTATCTGAGTATGTAAATAATTCAATTTGATACGTTACAGTTCTACGTCTCAAGGCTTTCTGATTTATACATAACCGTTCTACATGTTGAGGCCTTCTGATAAAGCGCCAATATAGCAGTTTCATAGCATTACTGTGGACGTCTTCTTGTATTTTATTAGAAATTATTATAAAATAAAATATTTTGATTCTGTTTTTTAACTCTATGTACTTAAGAATGCAACTATTTATCGCACGAGGATCAAGGTAGTCCAATAGTTACACACTGGATGTAAGTGCATTGATATTTTCTTTAGCATCCACAGGTACATGTACTAAGACTGGTGAAACTGTTTTATTTTATACAACCATGTTTATGAATGATATGAATATTTAAAGTGATATACAAACTCCGGAACTAATTAATGAGATGAAAGCGCGATAATTAGATGATCTGTAATAAAAAGAATAATTTTAATACGTTAGTTGCAAGATTTCAAACCAGCGAAATATTTTGAAAACTCACAAGACCTGCCTCCCGATCGGTCATTTTCCCCCAAAAGAATGCAGACGAAAGTAGGGTGGACAGCGATATAGTTTTAAAATAGCATCAATACAAGTAAACTGGATTGAAACATCTATGCAAACCAAACACGCGCCTATATAGCCCTGACACAATTCACAACTTCTAAGAACAGGTAAAATCATATCCCTGAATAGACTTCGAAATGTGGTAACTGTGTAAAGATAAATTAGCTTCAGGTTTATTTAACTAAAAGTAACAAACATTGCATGCTCAATAAAAAATAACTTTTTTTGAAAAGAAATAAAAATCAAGCAAAATTACTATTCGTTAGTATGCATGTAACTGTAAGCGTTGTCATTTTCAATCTTTGATTAACAATTATATATAGTGTGCTTGATATCGTACGCTTATGGACCTTAAACGTTAAAATATTCTTCTACCATTAGAATATAGATACCTAATATAGTCTTTGATCATAATCAGAATGTTTAATTGAACCATTTATTATCAATATACTTAAATTACGGAATAAATCCGGGTTAATTACTTAATAGTGTACGATAATAGTCTATGAACAAATGTCTCAGTTGATCAAGTAAAGGTAAATACGAAAAAATACACCCATAACAGTAGATCGACTAAGAAAATATGATAAAACGAAAAAGTACTAAAACAAAGACGAATTCAAAAGACATCAGTCGACGTGGAACTAAGAAGAAAACGGCACACACACACACACACACACACACACACACACACACACACACACACACACTAAGTTATATAAAGAGAAAACATCACGCACTTTTATTTAATAAAAAAAACTAGGAACGACACCAGGTGTGTGTGAAGAAGTAGGCGTTCCTTACTACATCAGTGTAACCTGCCGCGATGTTTCTGTGACAATTCCATATATGGCACCAGCAGAAAATACACACGATAATTGATACAGAACATAAACTGTTAACCGCGATGAACGACTTAGTAAATTTTGTACCTAACGAAAGTTTAAACAATGCAATGTGATCCTTACTGTTGGTCTAGCTTCTAGAAATAGATAGCATTGAATCAATGGATTTCGTTTTTTTTTTTTTTTGTATTAAGGGCTTATTGTCCGATCCACAGCCAAGGTCATTTACGGACGTGCCAGTTTTACTGGTGGAGGAAACCAGAGTACCCGGAGTAAACCACCGACCTACGGCAAGTCACTGGCAACTTTCTCAAACTAGCACGCTACGGATGGGAATCGAACTAGGAGGTGAAAGGCTCTTATGATTACAAGTCGGCGACTTTACCCACTAGGGCGCCGCGGCCCCTATTGAATCAATGTAATATCACATTCTAATGAAATTGACATATTCACTCACTTGGTCACATTACTAAGCAGTCCTTGACGTACCCATTAAATGTCGTTCAGTACAATTATAATGTGTTATGTAATCAGTAATTGTAATTAATGATCCATCATACGAGTTTTACGTAACAGAGACATTTTGTTAATAAATAGTGTTTACATAGAACTTCTGACCTTCTCTTGTTATAAACGGCTATGGTGCTAACATAATTTACATAGGTGACTTTGTTGTTACGTTTTAGTCATACACGTCACGTCAGTACACAGATAATCTCAAGACATTGTCTCTCCATGATGTAATTTATTATTAAAATTAGTGATCTCTGTAATTATTCAAAGAAGTAAACACGAAAAAATCCAGACGATATTTAAAATACGTAAGTCCATGGGCACGAGACGCACACCGTGGCAGGAAATAGAAAACAAATACCATTTTTAGAAACGAAAAGCGAAATTGTGTGTTCGTGGAAGAGTCAATGTTTCCTGTTATTCATATTAAACTCGCTTTTATACACTAAAGTTATGCTAGAACAGAAAAATGCAACCTGAATAATGCCTTCGATAAATATGATATTTATACGAGGAAGGAGCCACAACTCTGTGTGAATTACCCCGTCCGCTAACTGATAATATAGAACGAACGAAATACATGTTTAGGTATAAAGTGAAAATTGTTGCATCCAAGAAGTTATTGTCAATATCCCCATTAGATGACATAGTTCACTTTTTGAGACTAACCGAATCGGTTAAAATTAAAAAAAGGTCAATAAAACGGGTTCAGAATCATGGAATGGACTATACACGAAGAGAGGGCAGGTAAATGTCGGACTGATAATCATGTGATATTACAAATGTTGCCCCCTCCCTGATTCGATAAAAAACAGGATGTTTAGAATTATCAGAACGAAAGACATGGACAATACAACAATAGCCGTATCAAACAATTCAGCGCCAAATGAAAAATAAATACACTGACAACAATTTTCAAGACTAGTTATCCATGCGGGCAGACTTAGGACGTTCACCCACCACGAAATCGGACGGTGTGGTTAAACAGGTTAATGAGGCCCAAACATGCACGAGACAAAAAGTCGTAAGTATAGTATTACAGTAAAACGTATTTACCTATCTTCAAAAAGGCAATTGGAATTTTTTTTTCAAAGAATGTACGGAAACGTCATTGTATGGGAACATTCACCCTGTCCTAACCATACTGTTTAACTACTATTAGTGTCGTCGATTCTCTTTCTAGTCTGTTTTTTCATACATTTTTTGTGACTCAGATGAGATTAAAATCAAGCATGGCTGGACAAAGAAACACTAAAATACAAAAACCTACCACAGATGATACAAAGACGAAGGTATAGGTTGATAACAATTTTACAGACACCATGCAAATGCATTTATAATAATGAATGGTAGATAAATGTAATGAAAGACCTCGCCTCGTTTTAAAATGCAAATATAAACAAATCACTGACTAGATTTCTTGTAATTGAGCTTACTAAAAAACAAGCTCACTGAGTGTTTACCGTTTTCGCTGTGAACTGACTACAAACGCATTTTGGTTAAAATATCCCAATATTTATATTAAGTAACACGTCTTAGACTATGGATAAACTTTAAGTTTATATGTGTGATATGATCAAAATCCTTATTCCATGCGGACAGTTCATATATGTATCACCATTGATCAAGACATGTTCTGTTATTTAATGAACCCCCTTTAATAAGGAGAAACATTAATTTCCGAGTCATTGAATGATGTTTATATTAATATATTTCCTATTTTAGGAAACTAATAATTCACTAAACTGTTCATGTTAATCAATAAAATTATACTAAATCACTTGCCCGTCCAGATAAATCTATACATTCTCTTCATTTATTTGTAAAACGGGGTCTTTGACCTTGTCACATACGTTAGGTTTAATCCAATATTCTACTTTACCTTTCTATAATTAACTACAGCCATGAATCGTGCCTTGCATTATATCTGCATATAGATCTTACTTAAATCTATATACAATATGAATATATAATTATATAATTACCAAATGTTTTATGCTCCGATAAATATTGACATAGATTGTTTCTTGGTGCATTTATGTTTTGGTGAACTTATATTTATCATATTCTGAAGTACTATGATGAGGTTGTGAATATAAACAGTCTTAGCTATAGTTTCCTTTTCCGATATGTTTGTAGTTGAAGCTTTACCTTAATGACACTGATTAAAGATGAACGAGGGACCCCGATGGTTTAAACAATCATTAATAAAGCAAAATAGTAAATTTAATGTCTCGATCAAATATGGAATCGAGGATCGTTATAATTACCAGTTGCTTTCATATTTCACAATTTATAAATTATGTTGAGTACATATGTACTTGTTTGGCCCATCAAACCATTCTGATCAGTTTGAATATATTTGTTCTACTCCTCTCTGTTTCTTTGTAGTGAATAATTATACATCATGAATTCGATTCATTTTAATGAACGTTTCAGGGCTCGCTTTAGAACCTAAAAAGAAGCATCGAGTTAATAGATAATTCAATTTCTGCAGTATCCAATTTCAGTATCAATAACAAACCTTAAAAAAAATCTAACATTTTGAATGTCTTTCTTAGTTGAAATAACAATAGCATACATACAATGTAGTATATATGTTCTGGTGTGTTTTGTCGTATCTGCTTTATTTGTTCTGTTATTTTTATGTGTATTCCAATAGGCATATACAATATTTTATCGAACATTTGTCTTATAGAAATACAAAGTTGCAATATCAAACATGTAACCAATAAATATAATATTTATAAGAGGATATAACCAATTCTCTGTGTGAGACACCCTCGTCCCTAACTCCAGGTCTAGTTCAAAAGCAACCGTTATCAAATGGACGCTGAAGAGAAAATGAATTAAGAGCAGACAATACTTCGATAAAACAAAGCTACAGAGCCAAAAAGAGTATATAAATAATATATGATAAAAAATGATAAAAACCTAACATAAACCAAATTAAAAAAAATAACTTGTCAAAACTTACCAAAGAAAACCTAGACTGCAGTTTATTGTGTTTAAAAAAAAAATTGCCAATCGTAAAAAAAAACGAAAGCTAAAAGTTAGACAAACGCTTCAGGGTTAACGCTCTCTGATTTCAGTTGTATAGGAAAACGATAACAAGTAGTAAGGAAACATTCACTTAATCGATTAAACGAGAGTCGTTAGTCTGTTAATCTAGCAGCACAAGACAGACGCTGCCATTATATTTCACAAAAACAGTGAAATCTAATCTAGTCTCAACAATTCCATTTTCGACTCTAATGTACACAATGTTACATTAACAGTTTGTTGAAATTTATTTCTAAAATACGTATACTCCGTAACTGCTTTCTGTTTTATTGATAAATTATTTTACTTATTGGTGTTGGTTTGAAGCTTTTGGTACACATTGTCAACAATAAGAATTGCATTGTTGTAATGTTTTCAAAACGTTTTAGCATTACACCATGATGGCAAGTGTTCAATATGATATAGAATATCAGAACAGTTTAGTTCGTGATCTTGACTAATCGTAAATAGCTTGATAACACTGTCCATGTTTAAGATAAGTTAACGAATTTAAAATATTATTGCCAAACACAAATATACTCTTCCATGTCCAAGGAATTACGACTTTTGAATGTAGTCATGGTTTAACGTATTTACTACTTTATTACTAGTCTTGTGGATTGCTGTTGTGTCAATGTAATTGCTTACATTCTGGTGTCTAATTGTTTGATGCAGTTTTTATTTGTTTGTCAATGGCGCTCTTTCTGTTGATTCCACTCATTCTGTTTTTTCATATATATCAGTAGCCTTGCCTTATTTTATATTAAAAACTTCACCGAGAAAGAACGAATATACAGACTGAGTGTTATCATAGCTATATATTGCAACGAAAGGGAAGACCTTGTCACAGAAAGGAAGGAATATGGCAATAACAACTTCACCGAGATTGGCAAACTGTAAAGCCACCTACACTTATTGAATTGAGAGTAGTAGAAATAGAAATTGAACACAGATGCTACGGCAGTTAAGCTAGATATTATAATAGTTATCGTCTTATCATTTCCGTTGATGTTTAATTAAAAAATACAGTTTGAAGAACACAATTAAGAAAGCACATACAGACGACAAAGGAGTGTAAGTGCAATTCACGTCATCTAGACATAACAACAAATATTAAAATACGAAAGGCAGAAATATGTGTTATGAGGAAGTAGCTGAAGAACGAACTGTATTAATATTTGAGTCACGCTGGGGCATTTTTGTTTTTGCCTTTATAGAAAATGTACCTAATAGTACGGTAATTTTAAGTCGACAATGTGGTTATATTAAGACTATGATTATGTGATTTTAATGTATTGTGGAGGCTCACAATAAATAAATCACCACGTATAACAATAAACATAGTTACACAACTGCACACTTTACGTTAATCGGTGCAACTTTTAGTGCGGTCGTTCCCCTTATCTGCGTTAAGACGTAGAAGAAGAAAACAATTGTTCATTCATAAAACGCATCAAGTTTAAGGTTTAAACATAATTATCATTATTATTATATTAGGGTTTAACGTCACGTCCAGAATATTTCACCGATATAGCGACAAAAGACCAAAGGA
>JAUMGZ010176419.1:0-14406 GCA_032359645.1 Pododesmus macrochisma | reverse complement strand
TCACGGATAGTACACTGTAAAATGACCCAATGGCAGCCCTCCAGGTTGTCGTATCGATAGGCATCTAAATCATGAAATACTTAGAATTGACAAAGTCTGGAGGACCGCCACTGAAACACTATGCTTGTATGAAACATGAACATCCAGTAGACGCAGACAGACAAACATGCAAAAGTTAAAATCATAATAATAATTATAACAACAAGTGTTGTGATGTTCGATTGATGTTTATGAACTAATACAAGTCTATTTAGTAGTTCCGCACCAACTGGCGATGTCATAAACGTCATGATAAACTAGGGATCTGATTGGCTGTTTAGCGACCACGTGACCCATGCGAATGTGCCTGTGGAACCCCGTGTGCTGGCTGCTTTTTGACGACGACTTCCAGAGACAACCACGTACTGAGAACCAAGTGGAAGACGAAGACCACCTTTTAACTGTTTACACCAAGAACCTCCTGTAACAAGGTATGTTTTACTGGCGTCGCCGGTAGACGAAGAATCTGCCCGTGGACATATGCCTACTTGGTTTTCCTTATATTTTTCTTTATATCGTTTTTATCGCTTGCTACACTGGAAGTTGGAAGCCACACGGTCCAGTGTAGAATTTTTTGTCTTTTTGTTTGCTGTGAGAAATATTCTCAAGTTGACGGAACTTGAGAGCTGTTTTTGCACTTGAAATTACATGTTTTGAGTGAGGGACCCCATGCAAATTTGCGTTGGTACCACTCTGAACTATTTTTCAAAATTCAGGTGCAATTTTCCCGCCATGCGCACAGGGCCCACGTGCTTGTGTCACGCATGATATTTTGCTTTGAAGTCTCCCCAATAAAATAACGGAGTGCTTGAAGCCAATTGTTTTTCAAAGCAAGCAATGTTATATTTATGTCTATAAAGAGTTGTTTGTTTCTTTGTTTAACTGAGCCCCAGAACAAATTAAAATTGAAGGGCTGTTGAACTTAGAATTTAATAACTCGGGGACCCCATGCTCAACGAGTCAAGGGTCAAATTGCATATATATGTATTTTTAAAATAAATATACTGTTTAATTGTGGTTTAATACAACCCCAAACCATGGAAAGGTACATGGGTTGTCTGAACTAAACTTCAACAGTGACCCCAATCTTTACTAAGGCATTGGGTCCAATGACACATATATATAAAAATCTTATTTTTACTGTTTAATTGTGGTTTAATACAACCCCAAGCCATTAACAGGTACATGGGTTGTTGAGCCAAGCTTCAACACATGTGTATGGAAATTTGAAATATATTGTTGATTGTGGTTTGACGGCCCCCTGGACCAATGTGTTAAATGGGCTTAATTACAATTAATTGTTGTATCAGGATGGATGAGCCCCCAAACTAGTTTGGTTTATGGGCCAGTACATCATCTACATAATAATTAAAAACTGTTTTATTGGGTTTAACTTGCCCCAAGATCATAAGGTTCATGGGCGAATGAATTAATATTGCTTATATTTTAGTAATTTTTTCTTTGTTGTGTATGGGTAATAACCTAATATGTATACAATTTGAAAATTATTACATTTCTTGAAATCGGGTTTTTCGCTTATTTTTGGCGGCCAGATTGGTAAGTGTATGCGGAGGTATTAAGGAAAAACAAAAATATTTTTGACCCCAAACCTATAAGGTTAAGTGGACTTTCCAAAAATACCCCAAGCCTATAAGGTCAAGGGTCATTTCCACAAATACCTAAAATTAGTATTATAATATTTGGACCCCAAACCTATAAGGTTAAGGGTCATTTTCAAAGAATACAGCAAATTAGTATTATAACTTTTGGACCCCAATCCTATAAGGTCAAGGGTCATTTCTGAAAGTACTTGAAATTACAAATATAATTTTGGGACCCCAACCTATAAGGTCAAGGGTCAATTCTCATTTCGATTGTGCATAAAAAAAAAACTAATTGTTTGGACCCCATCTTTTAGGATTAAGGGTCAATTGCTGGTTTCCAATATATACCTCAATATTGTAGGGTAATTTTTTGGACCCCAAATCTTTAAGGTCAAGGGTCAATTCATTTTGTTTTATTTTATTAGAATATTTACTTAGTAATAGAATATTGATGATCTTAATATACCCCCAAACAAATAAACAAGGGTTTTTGAGATCATAATAACTTTCATATACTAAATGTAATACCACTATTTGATACGAATTAAAATTTCTATTGCCCCTCAACTGGGCTCTGGTTATTTGTGATCCGTACAGCATACTTATACCTAAATTAAAATTTCTATTGACCTCCTTCTTGGGCTTTAGTCATTTTTAATACGGTAAATAAAAATCCCCCCCTCTACTGAGTTGGAATTGTGTGTGCTTGTGGTATTATAAAATTTTACACGGAAATTAGTCAGCCAGCATTATCACTATTATTTTGATTTTTCCCATGCAATTCTCTTTGAGAATTTGGATAATCTGAATATCAAGTGTACTTGTTTATATTGAGCAGTTGTTTAAGATTGAATTTAAATAAAAATAAAATTTTAATCTATACAAGTGGTGTGTTTGTTATTGCCTTAATAACCATATTACCAATTTTATTATTATGGAGGCGTCAGTCAGATACCCTATCAATATAAACAGGGCAACAGCTGATGAGATTAAAGACATTCCTGGCATAGGAGATATTCTATGTGAGGCAATCGTATCTTTACGAGATAGAGAAGGTGTCCTGACGCCAAGACATCTAGTTGATATACCCCGTTTCCCGAGTAAGTGTCTCTGTTTGATGACATTTGGGGATGAGGTATCTAACAATAGTACTGTAGTACAAGATCAACAGGATTTTGTACACATGATGTCGGAGCGTATTGACAATATGACTATATCTAAAGACCCTGTCCATGTTATATCGAAAGAACATCATGGACAGATGGATAGACATTTGTCAATTAATGACTATTCTGACAGAGATCCCCAAACTTCTAATGGGTTCTGTCATAACATTCATAGCGGGATGTCTTCAAATTCCCTGAATGATGAAGCCTCACCTTCGGAAGGGCTTCATCAAGATCAGGTGCATGAGGCATCAGCTTATCATCGTATAGAGTCCCCACAATCTAATGGACGTTGTCAAGATACTGAAGATTCATTGTTTGGTTATCAAGACAACAGTTCCCCAAAACGGAGTGGGCAATGTTTTGATGATGAGCAAAGGGAAATCACAAGTGATTGTATTTCATCCGCGCCTTTTCAAGATATAATCTCTGCAAAGCTTGATGATTTCCGCCAAAAACAGTTGGCGGAGGAGCGCGAGTTTTGGTTAGGTTTAATGGGCCGGCGTACACAATCGCGTACCGTTCGATCGGGTATTGTCGATAGTGGAAGTAGACCCCAAACAGAAAGGGCTGCTTCAACCACAGAATCCATAAAGCGTCAAACTAACCATTTTAGGACTGGGTCGGGAATATATAAACCTCGACCTATGAATGTTAGTACGCAAAAGGATGAAGTGAGCCAATCAGTATCCCAACAATACTTCAACTCAATCCCTACTCGAAGGAGTGTTATATCTGACACCTCTATGAGACCCCAACAAAAGCAAAAGGGTCCAGATAGGAGGAGGATGTCATTAGGGGGGGGGGTTAATGTTGATTCATCATCAGGGTTTGGGCAGGATACAAGGAATCCAGACCATAGGGGATATGGAAGGGGTGTGGGCGAAAAGGCAGGTTTTTTGCCACAAGTCCCTCCTTATTCAAATGTGCAGCAGCATATTAAACGCGAGCCAAGCACATGTTACCCACAATCTTATCCTAAATCATCGGACATTAGGGTAGGTTTACAGATGGGAGAGGGATATAATAATCCTTATCCTTTGGATGTCCCTAATCTGGGGTATCAAGGGCATTTGAATAATGTCCAAAACCAGGTTGGACCATCAATAATGGGACCCATGGGTAGGGAACCCCAATTACGGGTCCAACAACAGGCTGGGCCAACACAAAGTGGGCATTTGGGTATAAACTCCCAATCAAGGGTCCAACAGCAGGTGGGACCATTGAAATTAGGCCCTATGGGCATGGACCCCCAATCAAGGGTTAAACACCCAATTGGTCCATCCGCTAGCGGGCATATGGGCATTGACCCCCAATCAAGGGTCCAACACCCCATTGGTCCATCAGCTAATGTGCATGTGGGTATAGCCCCCCAGGTTGGGCTACCAACAATAGGACCAATGGGCATAGACCCCCAATTTATGATTCATCAACAGTTGGGTCCACCAACAATAGGACCAATGGGCAAAGACCCACAATATATGGTTCAGCAACAGGTGGGTCCACCAACAATGGGACCAATGGGCATAGATCCCCAATTTGTGGTTCAGCAACAGGTGGGTCCACCAACAATGGGACCAATGTGCATAGATCCCCAATTCATGGTTCCTCAACAGGGGGTCCACCAACAATAGGACCGATGGGAATAAACCCCCGGTTAAGGGTCCAGCAACGAGATGGACTACCTGTAAGGGGACCTATGGGTATGGACCCTACTCCAATGGTCCCCCAACAGGCGTTTCCTCCTGTAGGACCTGTGGGCATGGACCTTATTCCAATGGTCCCTCAACAGGTGTTTCCTCCTATGGGACCTATGGATATGGATCCTACACCAATATACCCTCATCAGGTGTTACCCCCTGCCAGGGTCCCAGGTCGTATGAATCTGGTCCAACCACGAGATGTCCCTCAATTAATGGGACCTCAGGGACTGGATCCCATTCAGCAACAAGGGATCCCCATGGTAATGGGACCACAGATGGGGGATCATAACGCTCAAATGGGATTCCAAGCCCCTTATCCCCCACCTAGAGGTCAGCGTTTAGTATATGAAAGGGATGCCACACCTATGGGACCTTTCAATAACCAGGGTTGGTCCCTATACCCCGGAACGCACAACCACAGGGGTACCAAATGCCTTGCATAGCTGGTAGACAACAGGTGCACAGGATTGGCCAACATCATATTCCAAAAACTGTTACCTATGATGGTAAAGGTAATTGGCAATCCTTTTTTGCCAAGTTTACCCGTTTTGCTGGGTCTGTTGGGTGGAGGGCACCTGAGAGGAAGGACCAACTTTGCTGGTGTTTTGAGGGTAAAGCGTCGGAGTATTATACTCTGTGCCTAGAACGGGAGCCCCTTATTACGTATGAGGCTCTCGTAACTAAGCTGGAAAAACGCTTTGGTTACAAAGACTTGGAGGAAACGGCAGAACTCAAGTTCTTGACCGCTGA
This sequence comes from Pododesmus macrochisma, assembly GCA_032359645.1. Taxonomy (NCBI): domain Eukaryota; kingdom Metazoa; phylum Mollusca; class Bivalvia; order Pectinida; family Anomiidae; genus Pododesmus; species Pododesmus macrochisma. The sequence continues at coordinate 9,144 of JAUMGZ010176419.1, read as the reverse complement.
ACAAGGCGAATCAGAGGCTCTAGATGAGTGGTCTGACAGGACTTTACAGTTGGCCAGCAAGGCATATAAAAATCTTGATGATAATTATATGCATCGCCAAGCTGTAATGAGGTTTTGTCAAGCTGGTTTAGATAAGACAGCAGGACAGTCTGCTGCCAATAGTAAGCCTGCTAACATGGAGGAGGCTCTTGAACGGGTGCGTTGGTACCAATATGTCCATCTTTCCATGTATGGGAAGAATAAAACGGAAGTAAAGGTACCAGCTGCGATCCGGATTGATCAGGTTGAGGAGGAGGATGATTCTGAGTGCTATGTACGGGCTACTACTACAGGGCCTACTAGACCGTCGCCTCCCTCTAGGTTTCCACGAAGTCCAACCAAGTCCCCTTCAGAGATGAGGGTTGATAACAAATTGGACAAAATGGAGATCAAAATTGATCAAATGAAAGACACATACAAAACTGTATTGGCCAAGTTGGACAATATATTGACCAATAAATCTAGATCTGAGTCCTTTGATCGATTTCGCCAAAAGGTCTAGGTCCCCCACCCCCATAAGGGATCAGGGTCCAACGGGTCGGGAAGCAATGACCTGTTTCAAATGTGGAGGTCGAGGACATATGGCTCGTGCTTGTCCCACACCCTCCCCGCTGAAGGAGAGGAGGGTGAAGTTTGAGGAAAAGAAGTCTTTAAACTTAGTAGGGTCAGAGAACCAGGCCGAACTCCGACCCCAATAGAAAATGGCTTGATGGCTAGTACAGTCCCCCCATTCAGTTTATCTGATGGGACTTATAGAGCATCAGGGCCACCCGAGGGTGATGGACTGGGTTCTGTATTGGGCCCAATCATATCTCCTGAGTCAATAGTACCCCATGAATATGAGAGAGTTCCCCAGTTATCTGCAGATAACAATGGTCATCTCATAAATAAGGGTATTAAGGTCGATTCAAAAAATACAATGGAGGATCCCCCATTCTCGATAATTGGACCCCATTGTGTAGATAAAAAGAGGGTGTTCTCCCATAATGAAGGGCACTTCCTTAATGAATCGATGCAGGATGATCCCCCTGTGATATTTGATAAGAACGCTGTTTTTATTAGTAGTAGTCGTCCCCCTTTGTCGGATGATGATGTTGGAAGTTCTGAAGTAATTCAGAATTGTCTTCCCTTGTTATCCGATAATAATGGAGACTCTATTAGTGAGAGTGGGAGCGTTACATCAGGTGTCAGTTGTTGGGATGTTGAGAGTCGGAATAATCAGGATAATCCCCCTTTGTCTTGTAGCAATTCTGGAGATCCTGAATTCCTTGGTTGTAGTGCGGAAAACACATTCCCAACTGAGGTTTTTCATAATTTAAAATCAAACTCATCTTGTCGTGTTTCTGTTCGTGTAAATGAAGCATTATTAGAGGCTGTCATTGATACTGGTTCGGATGTCACTTTAATATCTGACCGTGTTTTTGATTTGCTTGCTAATAAACCACCAATACTCTCAACTGTGACATTACGCACTGCAGGTAGGGAAATGACAATGAAAGGGAACATTATAGGCCCCGTTACTTTGAAGATTGGAGAGTTGGAATTCCCATTAAACATCTATGTAGCTCCTTTAGAAACTGATATGCTTCTAGGTAGGGACTTTTTCAGTAAACATGTTGGTGGATTTCAATTTACAACAACTCATCGTGGGATCTGAGGGTGTTCCTTTCAGTATTGACCAATCCTTATCTGCTAAAACTACCACAGTTAAGGTGGTTAGGCGTGTTGTAGTACCCCCTAATACTGTAAAAAGGGTACTTTGTCGTATAGAGGAACCTTTGCTTAGTTATGTAATAGAAACTCTTGATGACAGTGAAACACTAGTGCCTCGGACACTACATTGTGATACGTGTAATCCGGTAGTTTGTGTATCGTTACATCACTTTAAAGCGAGGTCATCTCATAGCAAATGCACAAGAAGTTGACCAAATACTCCCTGCATATGAGGGAGTAGACAATATACCAAATGTTTTCCCCAAACACCTGGGTAATTTGCTTGAACGTTCAAGCAAACATCATTCAGATGTGGAAACTGAACAGTTGTCGGACCTTCTTGTAGAATTCCAAGATGTGTTTGCTATGGATGTTTTTGACTTAGGTAATTTCACTGCTATCCAACATTCAATAGATACGGGTGATGCTACCCCTATTAAGATGAGAATGAGACGTACTCCTATGAATTTTGAAGGGGAGGAGGAGTCTCATCTTCAGAAAATGTTGGATGCAGGTGTTATTCAACCATCAATGTCTGATTGGGCTAGTGTGCCAGTGTTGGTCCGTAAGAAGGATGGTACAGTAAGGTGGTGTATCGATTATAGAGCGGTTAATCGGATTACTACAAAAGATGTGTATCCGTTGCCACTTATGGACCAGTGTTTAGATACCTTATCAGGAAATGTTTGGTTTTCAACACTGGATGCTAACGCGGCGTATTGGCAGATAACTGTTAAACCAGAGGACAGGAAAAAGACGGCTTTCCTCACAAAATATGGCCTCTTTGAGCACCTAAAAATGCCTTTTGGCCTCTGTGGGGCCCCCGCGTCCTTTATGAGGGCTATAAACCTAGTTTTACGGGGACTTACTTGGAAGATCGTTCTGGCCTTTTTGGATGATGTTCTTGTCTTGGGACAGCATTTCCAAGACCACTTGGAAAATCTTCGAACTGTTTTTATGCGGTTCCGGGAATATCAGCTTAAACTGAAACCGAAAAAAATCTGAGCTCTTCCAAGTAGCAGTCGATTTCCTAGGACGCCGGGTTAGTGACAAGGGTCTGGAAGTGGGCGCGGAATACATAGATACAATGAATTCTTGGCCAGTTCCCCAGAACACAAAACATGTCGAGCAGTTCTGTGGATTTGCAAATTATCACCGTGCTTTTATTAAAAACTACGCTGATCTTGCTACACCTCTGTATGCTGTTACGGGTAAACAGAAGTTTCAGTGGGAAGATGAACAAGAAAGGGCTTTTCAGGCATTGAAAAAGGCTTTAATAGAAGCCCCTGTCATGGCCTTGCCCCGCTGTGAGGGATTGTTTATTCTTGACACTGATGCCTCTGATATTGCTTTAGGGGGAGAGCTCCTGCAAGTACAGGATGACGAGGAGAGATGTATTTCGTTTTCCAGTTTTGCTTTAACACCGGAGCAGAAACGCTATTGCGTTACTCGTAGAGAGCTCTTAGCTGTGGTCAGGTTTACACGACAGTTCCGTCACTATTTATTAGGGAGGGAGTTCTTAGTTCGAACTGATCACAGTAGTTTACAATGGTTGTTAAACTTTAAAGAGCCTCAGGGACAGTTAGCAAGATGGATAGAGGAACTCAGCGAGTATAACATGGTGATTCAGTACCGCCAGGGATCAAAGCATTTAAATGCAGACGCTCTTTCCCGTATTCCACAGGGTCAGGTTTGTCTTAACTACAAGTTTTGTACTAAATTGAACGACTTGCCTTGTGGGGGGTGTCGTTATTGTGAACGAGCCCATCAAAATTGGGAGAGATTTCATGAGGACCTAGACTATGTTATCCCCCTTAACTATTGGGTATCTATTAGTCAACAGTTAGCAGAAGTTGAAGGTAAAAGGGCTAAGTTCCCCCATATCTCCACTGAACATGATCACCAAATTTCGGTTATTAAAATTGAAGATGCTGGTGAACGGGCTTTGTCCCCCCACACCTGCAATGATCACGATCAGCAACATTCTGTTGTAGATGCTGAAGATTTATGGACTTCTGTTCCCCTGTCTTCAGTAAATATAAACAATGGTCCTAGTCGTATAACTGCGACTTCAGAAGGTATAATTACACAGGATTGCCTGAATGTTAATGCAGCTTGGCTCGATAGTTTTTCTAATGTAGATCTGGTGGAAATGCAATGTAAGGACCCTGACCTCAAATTTATACTTGATTGGGTAGTCACAGGAATTACCCCCAATGAGGCAGCCCTTTATTTGAGTAGTCCAGCAGCTAAAAACTATTGGATAAATCGTCAGCTGTATTTCATTGATGAGGAAGATATTCTTCGTCGTAAAACAGATGAACCTGATGTTAATCTTCTAGTGGTCCCCTCTGAGGTTAGAGATAAAGTGTTCTTTCTTTGCCACGATATCCCCGCAGCAGGGCAGCAGGGGATAGAAAGAACGTTATTACGGGTCCGGGAACGTTTTTATTGGTATGGATACACTAAAGATATCCGGAATTATGTCGCTACCTGTCAGTTATGTAATAAGAACAAAAAACCAGTTAGACATACCCGTTTCCCTATGACATTACACCATGCAGGGTTCCCGATGGAACGAGTACATATAAACTTTTTGGGTCCACTCCCTCGTACCTCTAAAGGGAATGAATACATTTTAATGATGGTGGACCAATTTACCAAGTGGTGTGAGTGTATCCCTTTACCTAGTCAATCAGCGGAAGAAACAGCATGTGCAGCAGTAAATGGCTTTTTTAGTCGATTTGGGTTCCCATTAGTAATCCACACCGATCAAGGTACAAATTTCGAATCCAAGTTATTTGCTGCGATATGTGATTTGCTGCATATTCATAAGACGAGAACGACTGCTTATCGTCCATCCGCTAATGGACAGGTAGAGAGATTCAATCGTTCTCTAATGGATGCGGTTCGCTGTTTTGTGTCCAAGTCCCCCAATCAATGGGACTTGTTTATACCCCAACTTGCTGGTGCACTTAGGTCTGCTGTGCACGGCTCCGCGGGTTTTACAGCTAATCGGCTTATGCTCGGTAGGGAGACAAATCAGCCGATCGATCTGGTTTTTGGTGCACCAAAGGACCCAGAACCAGTCTTGGTAGACCAGTACGTATCTAATCTGGATGACAGTATACGTCTCGCACATCAAATCGCCCGTGAAAAGCTGCAAAGCTCACAAGAAACTCAAAAGCGGGATTATGATGTGCGAGTATTCCAGAGAAAATACAAGGTAGGAGACGTTGTGTATGTAAGGGACACAGCTTCTAAGAAAGGGAAAAGCCGGAAGCTAACACCCCCTTGGAAAGGGCCGGGTGTTATTGTAAGAATGGTGACGGCCGCCTTGTATAAAGTAAAGTTACGTAATGCTGAAGTGACCATGAATCACGATCGTGTCAAGCTTTGCAGAGACCGCGATCTTCCCAAATGGTTAGAGAGATGTATAAAACAACTTAAAGCAGGCTCAGACTGGAGGGGAGATATCAACGAGTATTGCATCTGTAGAGAGCCATATGATCAACGTTTTATGCTCATGTGTAATGATTGTGACGAATGGTTTCATGGGACTTGTGTAGGAATTACACCTAAACAAGCTCAAACTATAGACAAGTATATCTGTGTGAATTGTGATTAATCTAATTAAATCATAAGATTAATATTGAAGTCTGGCTGGCTAAGTTTTTGATAAATATGTATTTTTAGGGTATGAAATTATGTTGGTATGTGTGACCGCCATGTATGCTAATATCTGTGTTTTATGTTCATCTATTATACAGTTCTACCAGGATTAGCATCAACAGCCACAGAAGCAGCCAGCACGCAGTGGCATATGTTAGGATTTAGGTCACATCCAGCCATTGAATAATTTTTAGCATACCGTTACTTACTTATATATACATATATCCTATTTTTCCCTACCCTTCATCATTACATCATGCCTAGGAGGTTCATGAATTCCGAGAGGAAGAGTTGCGTTGCACCACTCCGTGAGGGACCATACATTGATTTTGTACGTCAGAAGGCTCTGGAAGGATGTCTCATAGATGATTGCACTCTTATCCATGAGGCATGACGACCAGGTGTTCCGATGACGGATACAGAAGATATTCTTATCACCATGTATCAACTCGCGGTGAGGAAGCGCAACAATTTTTATATTCGGAACCTACGACGTGATACGGACGTCTTGATGTCGTATGAGTGGATTGATCACAACATCCCTTCTTTGACTGGAGATAAGCGAGTCAAGAAGCTCAAGATTGTCGACTCGTATAGTGCTACTACTCAGGACGTTCGTTTGAAGGATGATCCATCAATTGCAGTGAGGAAGAAGTTCGTTACTGGACGATCTTCTACGATCACCTCGGAGATTATCGACAGTGGTATACCCCTTTCTCTAAATTCTCTTGAGGATAGTACGAACACTGATGAGGTGATTACACCAATGGAAGTTGAAGCAGTCGTTACGACTGATCAAGCACCAGAAGTTACCCCATTAGTGTCTTTGACGCCGGCTGAGGATGTGGACTGTCTGGAAGTGATGGACTTGTCCCGACACGACCAGCAGTCCACGTGTGAGGTATCCCCTGATAATATGGTATCGCATTCAGGACCCAAGTCTGAAGAAGAGTTGCGACCAGGACTCATCGTTATTTCTTTGAAGGAGGGCCGACGAGGAGTCATCCGTAAGGCCAGTCTTGTTTTCACAGACTCTCCATCTCCTAAGAGGAGTAGCGTTGATGTTATTCGTCAGCCTCTTCAGGCTCTACCAACCCAGGACAACAATACCATCAAGAATACTTTACACCGCCGACGTGCAAGGGTGTCGTACTGTGTCATCCCTTCATGCAGTCGTAGGACAACGATGATGAAGAATCACGCATACAAGTGTCATATCCCTGCATTGTTCAAGGACACCGATACGACTGAGGAACTCGAGGAACCTACTTTACATCTTCGACGCGTCACTGCTTTGGAAACACTTGCCGAGTGGTTGATTGAATATCCCAATCTGGAAGACCTGATGGCCTTTTTGGATAGCTGTCCAATTCCGCATAACACTATCATCGCGGAAACTGCTCAGAAGGTGATGCGATGCATGTGTTCGTTGAAAGGGTGGGAAGTACCCGACAGTTTTCAGTTCAACCCCGTGAACTCGCCTGCGGTTCTAATACACTGGAGGACATTGGTGACCTTATTTGCTCAACTCCCCATGGAGAGGCAGGAAGACTTTCGGAACATCTGTGAGAGACCCATTCAACATCCAAAGGTCTCTGTCTGTGATATCCCGGAGGGATTCGAGGTCATTGATGAATACCGTGCAGAGGAATCCGCAGAGGACAATGCAGAGATAAGGATGGACGCTTTTGACAGCCATTTTCACCTCGACCGAACTCGGAATAAACTAATGGGAAAGGAAAGCCAGACAGGACCACTTGATATCTGCTGTCCCTTGGATCCACTCCCACTGGTTACAGTCAATGTGGTAGGAGGAGTAATGGTGTTCTGCGACCCTCATAGTTACCCGAGTAAGATGGACTTTGTCCCCGCTTGGCGGGTAGCTGTTGGATTTCATCCAAAACATGTCGCAGGGCTTACTAATATAGTGTACTCGCAGTTGACTTCTCTGCTACAAAGACCCGAGGTCAAGGCTTTCGGTGAAGTTGGTTTAGATAGGACTATTCATCCTTCACTTTACAGACAACAGGACCTGAATTTCGCAGGATTGATTTCAAGATTTGCGACTCCAAATAAACCAGTCATACTCCATTTCAGAGGACATTCACAAGGAGATCCTTACAACTCCGACGTTGGAGCTAAAGGATTAGCGCTAATGAAGGAGCACTGTAAGCAGGAGCAACCTATGCATCTTCACTGTTTTGGAAGGACACTGGAGGATGTATCACCGTTACATTTGCACTTAAGATGTGACCTTTAATCTTATATACCTATTCGACATATGTTATTATTCAGCCTTAGGTTTCTAATACACAGCCAAGTAATAAATATTTACCAGGGACGTTAATTAATGTTATCACTACTCATCTGGTTAACCCATGTCCAAGTACATGGTTGTAATTAATATGGCATGTCCAATATACGTGCCGGCCAGCGATCTAATCTAAGCGGTCATATATCAACATGTATATGTAAATGTTACTCAGATACACACTGGACTTCGAACTGTTAACAGCTATACATTTGTATTGTGTATTGAAAAGAATGTCTATCGATCTACCAATATAATTTTATTCTCACTAAAAGCGAGTTCTTTATTTATTTAATATAACCGCAGATTCGCGCGGTTATAGATGTCACACTCTGGAGGAACAGTTTTCCGAATGCTTACTTTGGATTCACAGCCGCGTTGGATCGGTATGACCAGAATCAAATTCAGGGCTTACAAAGTGTACCTGACAATCGTCTACTGATTGAAACGGACTCACCGTATATGCGTCCGGGTGCAGGTGGCATAAACACCCCCACGTATATTGGAGATGTGGCTTCGATTGTAGCAGACAAGAGGAATGTTCCCCTAGAGCATATTCTTGGAATCACTCGTGAGAATGGATTTCGCCTGTATCATTAAGCACGATTCTTTATTGACTTTTTATATCATGAACTGTGGTCTCTGATGAAGGGTTATTACTCAATTATTTAGCCCCCCCCACAATTGGTGATGGGCTCACAGTGGGTAACCCCCAAATTCCAGGCTTCAAGATTGGTTTGGATAGGACCGTTCATTCTGCACTCATCGGCTTGCTGTTGCTTCATTCCTGCCCCTGGGGGCCGTCACGCCCTCTGGGGCCTTTCCCCCCATTTTGTTGCCATACGTCTTCATCCCGTCGGGATTATCTTCATTCCATGTTGTTGTCATACGTCTTCATTCCGTCGGGATTATCTTCATTCCATGTTGTTGCCATACGTCTTCATTCTGTTGGAATCATCTTCATTCCATTTTTGATGCCAAACGTCTTCATCCGTTTCCTAAAATGTTGCCATAGACAAGAATTCCCGGATTTTACATACGTATCCATGCAAATGAAACAAATAATAACACTTGCTACAGCTTTGAAGTTGCCATTGACGAAGAATCTTCTTTCTTTGGAGTTCCTTATTTGTATAAAGGTGATATACTCCTGTGCATTGTTCCAGCGTTTCCGAATTTCACATGTGTATCTAGGCAGATTGGACACGTGGTGACATTGGCTGCTAGTGTTGCCTTTCCTCATATTTCAAGTTCCCACTAGTTCCCCTTTTCCATGATGAACTCAACCTAGGCTTCGGGTGATGGGATGTCATTATTTGCATTCCCCCTAATTTCTATAGGCTTAACAGTAATATTAGTTATATATATAAATTTAACAGACAGCCAGCAGCCAGAGATCCCCTATATTC
>JAUMGZ010176408.1:0-14407 GCA_032359645.1 Pododesmus macrochisma | reverse complement strand
TTGGTTTAGATTGAATATTTATGTAGATATGTGAACGAATTTAAAGGTTTTATTTCTACAAATGTCTTGTCACGATAAAGGTTGAATTAGTCTGAAAGTAACGTTAAGCCCAAATCAAACAAACTATTAAAAAAATATCAGCATCATGATAAATAGAATAAACCGGATATACAACTTTAAGACCCCCATCATACTTCCTATCCCCAGACAAAATAGAATTCCTTGATGAACATTCATAAATACTACTTTTGCATTGCTGTTGTTTTAAATCATATTAGCAGGAAACTGAGTAAAGATGAGTGGTTGTGTGAAATGTAGAATACATACAGACCACGAGAAATGGCAATAGGAATACAATACTTTAGTTCCGTCATGTTATGATACAAAGAAAGTTGTAAAAATCTAACATGCATGGACCCAAAAGTTTGCTATCGACAAATTGCTTTGAAGAAAAAAAAAAGAATCTTTATAAAAACAGTCACGTATAAGCTAAAAAATGTAAGTGGAATTTTTAAAATTAATCATGCAGGCAGTACTTACGAGTACTACATTATATATTGCTTCAATTTTTTTTTAAATTGAATTATATAGAGCCTTGATATTTTATATAATTGTAGTATGTTTTCAATCTGACTAAAACCAGATATACCTATTGCTCCCGGGATGTCGCTACCCTGCGATGCGATATCCAAATAACGCGAACAGCGTAGATTTGGTTTTAATTAGATTGGTATGTTTTGCAATAAAATCATTTTCCTATTTTACTGTCGGTTCCTTTTATACTTTGTCTTGTGCACGCATACTATCCAAAGTCAAGAAATATCAGATCTAATAGAACATGTGTAAACATACAATGTTATTTTATAAATATTACTTCGTTGAATACATTACTGCTGACCTTATACATTTTGTGAAGCAAAAGCTATAAAGTGAACATGATTTTGATACAAACAGTCAAGACTTAAGACTAGGACAGCCAGTAAACACTAAAGCTGGCGATGTGGTTTAGTCGGTTGAGGCTTCAACTTTCCCACTTCCTTCAACAGACAAGAGCCAACCAGAGAAGAAACTAACATGATTACAACAAACGTGTAGTCTAGCTACTCTTGAAGACCGACTTAGCCGCCAACAATGTTTACATTATACAATATTGGAGAGTAGTGTTCTCCAATTTCCCCCGTGGTAGTTAAGATGATCAGATTAAATTTTAAGTAGTATTTCACCTTTATCACTTTTCAAAGACGTGACTATGAAATAGCTCTACGAAGTTACCATTTGTTGTATTTCCTTTTTTCCTTCTTTTATATTTTCCCAGTTTTTTCAAGAGTACTTTTAGGGCGGTTATGACAAATCACTATACAGTTATAAATTTATTTGTGACACCATTACCTTACCGTTTCTTGTTTGTTTGTCAATGTCTCTCGTTCTGTTGATTCTATTTATACTGTTTGTTACAACTAATGTATAATAGAAAACGTATCTCTCAAAAGTCCAATACACGGAAACAAATCCGAATGTCGATTCTCTTCTAATTATGAGACAAAGAAACCAAATGTATATTTAAAATCTTTTATAGCACGTTTTTTCCAGGAAATTGAAAAAAGTGAAACCTTTAAAGAATTTTAACAACTATACGTTTTCGACTATACTTTTAAAAAGGAGAAAAATTATCTATTATCTCGCAATATTAGAAAATTGAAAAATGTGTTTATTTTTGGCCGTATGTAATTGTTGATGATATGCTTGTTTGTTGTTTAAATAAGGGCTTAAAGTCCTTCCAGAACGTTTAATTGATATTGTAACAATGCTGCCGATATGACAAGCGTTTTAATTTTGCAAAGAATGTGTTGTTTTTTCATTCAGAAATAACTCTCGGAGTGTTCTGGTAGATGTTACACATGCGTGTTGTGCAGATTCCTTCTATATGCATGAATACGTCGTGGGCCTGTCATTGAGCCTTAGTGAGTTTCTGTCCTCGGTTTGAAAATCATTGGCATATGAACTTGATGAGTAAGTGGGATTAATCCTTGTATTTTGAATGTCTTTTACATGTCTTTCTTTTCTTCTTGAATATCTGTGAAAGAAAATCAAAGTTTAACACATCGGTTTTTTTATACCGAATTTGCACTAAGTATATACGAAACACGTCACTATTGCTCTTCGCGGGCACTTTAATTCTAGTTCATAATATAGGTGTGTAGTGTTTGCTTATTTAGTTTGTCATATTTCATGAGTATTATGTTGGTACCTTACCCTGTACCTATGCTTGCTTTTTAACTTTTATTTCTCCAGGTCTTGTCTATTCAAAATTGATTTTCCCTTAAGCGTCTGTGTATGACGGTTAATTTGTAGTTAGAACTTCACTCTTGGATGAGGTTCTCTAACACAGACTTTTTTTAGAGGAGGGGGCGGGGTCATTTATAGATAATAATGTATTTATTGGTTACCCGTTCTATGTAGCTTGCCCATAATAAAGAATGTCCATGAATTCCTGTATGTTGTATAGCGTCTTTATGTTGTCGTATTTACAACTTATTTTCTAACGGACAATATTTCCATGAGTTTGTTGTGACGTCAATTTATTTCGTTTTATTCTGGTGCTGCATTATTTGATGCAGCTATTCACGGTTGATTTGTCAATGTCTCTCGTTCTGTTGAATCCACTCATTCTCATCAAGTTATTTTGCAAATCAGTTGTCAGAATTCACCGTTTTGTGAAAATGTTGCTACTTCTATTCCTATCCTGTTAATGGTTTTTCTCTTTGCTCTTTCGTCACCATAGCAGTGACATATTCTTAACATGTGCTTCTTTTTAAACGATTAAAAGGGTTGCTATATACCGGAATGACACGGAAGCATCGCGGCGGGTGACACATGTATAGCAGGAAGCGCTTACCATATCGCGAGAACCTGGTTTCGTTTCCAGTTTTTTAAATAGAAGTTCGTGATGTTTCCTTTTTTAGTCAATGAATGTATAATTTGTTACTTTTTCTGTGTGCGTTCAACGTTTTTTTTTATTTGCCTATGTCCATTGACTTACGGCTTTAGAATATCGTCTAGGTTTTTCGAATTAACAACTTTTTGAATAGCATTGTTTATCAGATATTCTATGGTTTATCGGTGTTGTAGTATATTCAACTTATCTTTATTCTAAATCACTGCCGTCCTTAAAAAAATAGAAAATCAAAAATCTTTAAAGTTTATCGTTATAACTTTTGACCTTCAAAAACAATATACACGAATTTTAATTTCAATCAAATAGTTAACATCAAGAAATCATAAAAAGTTGTATATTCAATTCATAGAAATAACAGCTATTAAAATCTACTCACATGATATAAATAACTACAATTACAATTACTGCTCCAGCAGCTCCGCCACCAATGCTAGCAAGTAGTATGAGCAACACATCTAGAAATATGTATCAGTTTTAATTAATTCATATACATAAATCAACAAATTCAACTCTAAGCTGGATTTATATGCATTTGTTAACATAAATGTCAGTCAAAAATAATCTGTTATCATAAATCATTATCAGGTCCAGTGTCGTCAAAAACTAAAATTACCATCATTTGAACTTCTTACCTTTTTTACTTGAGAATGAACTTTCGTCACTTTTTAATGCACCTGTGCTTGGTTTAACATATGAGTTAGTCGTCCAACCATCCGCATGTGCTTGTACAGTGGTCAGTTTGTCCATTTGTTGTTGTTCCGTGTATTCAAACATAGGATTGGTAATCTGCTCAGTTGTTAACTCGTTCTTTGTTGCAGTAAAATGAATGTTTTCAGCGGATGTTTTAAATTTTTCCTGAGATTTAACTGTGTAATCTTCTTGAACACTTGTTTTTTGAGTGGCTGAATAATGTGAGGTCGACTGAGAGTTACTAGCGTTTCTTTTATCTGTAAAATGCGCGTGTTCGAATTTGTTTTTGGTTGTATATTCGCCACGTGTATTCACAAATGTGCTTTCACGTGCAGTAGTAAATCTAGTATTGTTTGTATTAGTTTTTGTGACAGTAAGGCCTGCAATGGTTAGTGACACATTATCAGCTGAAGATACAAAGTCAACATCTGCTGTGGTCTTCTTTGTCATTGACTTAAATAATGCTGTTAGTTTTAAGTCTGTTGTAGTTGTGAGTTTCATTAAACTAGATAATATAGTTGGTGCTAAGTCTGCTGTAGTCTTGTGTGTTCTTACACTAGATAATATAGTTGGTGCTAAGTCTGCTATAGTCTTGTGTGTTCTTACACTAGATAATATAGTTGGTGCTAAGTCTGCTGTAGTCTTGTGTGTTCTTACATTAGATAATATAGTTGGTGCTAAGTCTGCTATAGTCTTGTGTGTTCTTACACTAGATGATTTAGTTGATGTTAAGTCTGTTGCAATCTTTTGTGTCATTGAACTGAATAATGCTGTTGGCATTAAGGTCGACAAAAGTTTTTGGTCAGGCAAGCTTGACAATACCTCATTTAAGTCATTATGATGTGTACTGGAAACGCGGGGTTTATTGCTTATTGTATCCGTAATATTTCTTTGTTCTAATTGCCCCGAAACAGTAAATCCTCTAGTTGTTTTAATGATAGTGTTCATTGGTGAACTAGGATTTTTGGACATAGTGTGTGTTTTTGCAGATGGCAAAAGGCGGGGTGGCTCTGTTGATTTTGAGGAAGTTGCTAACGTATGCTGGTGGGATGGCATTACTTTAGCAGTATTCGATGGCATAACTATTTCAGCGTGCGTTGCTTCCAATGGCAATTGAGACCATGGGGATGATACGAAACCTGCCGAAGAAGAGGACGAGGATGGGAATGACGACGACAGTGACAACGAGGAAGATGCAATTGGCGAAGGTGTGGACAATAATGATGATAACAAGGTCAACGTTGATAAGTCTGTGTCATTAAAAAGCTTCGTTGATATCTTGGTAGACTCCACCTGAGTTTGTTTATGTTCTGAGTGTGAAGATGTAAGAAAAAAGGCAGAGGACGTCTTTGAGGTATTATATAATGGTGTGGTGTTAAGCATAGAAGCTGAATCTGCTGTGAACGACGACGCTACATATTCTGCTGATGAAAGTACGTGTTGCGAATTTTTAGTCGATGATTTTAAATGTTCACTTAATAATTGCGTTGATGAGGAAACCGAAGATCTTCCAAACAAATGTTTTGATATTGTGGTCGCTGATTGTATTGTTGTTGTTTGAAAGTCAGTAGTCTCCATAATTTCACGGTCTGAAATGAAAGAAAGAAAGTTATGCGTGATGGTAGTGTACACTACAGAGATTAATTGTTTCTTAATGTAATCTTATAGTCAATTTTTACAATAACAACTAACATCTGTAAACTTATGACTGATTCTTAAAACTTTGTTATGAGTTTTGTTATATAATAAAGCATATTGTGTTTATTATTAAAAATTGTTCGTAACGACTGCTAGCTAGTATTAGGTTTTTCTACTAAACTGTATTCACTTAAACTTTTGACACATCCATTTCACGGTCCGGTGCCTATTTTCCTATTTCTGATGGTATGTAGATTTTTCCCTTCATAGCTAGCTAGAACTGGGATTAGGGGCGAAAGTCTCAAACACAGAGTAACGTCTCTTTCATCTAATAGATATTGTTATTTATTGGTGACGTGCTTTAGTTTGCAATTTTGTGTATTATTTCTATGCGTCGTATATTTAAGATTATGACGTAACTATTCTAGCTTCCTAGCCCGTGATTCCAATAGGAGTTTGCCATTTTATTTATATATTAAATGAATTTGTATTCAAATACATCATCCCTTCCATATACGTATGTATTGCTAGAATGTCAAACTCCAGCCAGAAAATGAACGAAAAGCTCTCTCAGCTTACTTGCCCCAGGGATACATCAACTCGCGCGTCAATCACAGAAGAATTTTGAAGAGAATCCTGATTCGGGCGGAATAGTTGACAAATTTTCAAAATGCGTTTTCGAAATATATGTTTAATGTTACTTACCATATTCACACACGAATTGATGAAAACTGTTGCAGTTTATCGATTCTCCACTGCCACTAGGTAATTTCAGTATATTGCATTCTGCTAAAAACAATGTGATGCTAAAGCTCAATTTTATGAAAACAAATATTTATATTAAAATGATTTAAGAAAAGTGAAAACAATTATATCGGTAATTATGTAAAACAAATGGTTTCATGGTACTAGATTGATATAAATATACATCTCCCTGTGCCTGACACATGATCTTGGTAGTTGGTTCGAGTATTTCGATGACCTGGAGAACTATACTCGCTGCTCTTGTGTTTCTGGTAGGGTCACAGGTTAAAGGCTAGAGGCATGACAAAGATCAGCGGTCTCGTTTACAGGGATTTTACGATAAAGATCTCCATGCAAAGTTCGATAGCATATTTTTTTTGTTTTTTGTTTTTTTAGTAGGCGCAAATGTCGTTGCATGAGCTCATCCATCTTTCTGAACTATCCCTATTGTGTTTATTTCCCATTCGGTGTTTTTGTGATGTGATTTTAAGGGGTTGTTTGTTGTCGTTTGATGTTTTTTTTATATTTGCTTTAGTCTTCAGTCTCCTTGTTACAATTATTATCTTCCTAAAAATGTAAAATACTGGATATTGGATGACATGGGTATATTGGATATCAAATCTTTAAAACTTGCTTCAACGGACATTGCAACCCTCTTTCTACACGAACCTTCGCTGTAAATTGAGCATGATAGTATTATCACTTTTATTTACGTTGTGTTATCCGACGACAACGTTATCCTTAACAAATTTATTATCGTTTCATTATGAGCCAAAATTGTGTCAATGGGAAAAAAACTGACCTTTCCCGTTATTACCAGAACAACAATCCAGAGGTAAGTGACGGATGAATACGAAATGATTCGAACTAAATATTTGCTAGCTGTACTGCGGCAGTGTCGCTGGAACATGCTATAGAGTTCAAAAGTTTCAATGCTGAAATATGGTTTGTCAATAACATTTCTAAATATTACCTACAGATAGTTAACTGAGCATTATCACCATTTAGCTGTTAGTGCGTCTTTGATAGTGGTACACAAACAACACATTTTGTAGAACAATCTGGTCGTTTTCCATAGCAGTAACCATATTCAAAATAGATACAATATGGAAACTTGCGCAGTGCCAAAAATGTGTTTTGCCTAGCTATAACGGATAGGCACGAGTGATTTTCATATTGACGTAGTGTTCGGTATTGGTAATGTGCAGTTTTTGATCCACATATTCTTAACTTTACGCTGACATACAACGCTGACGGCATGTGATAATGGACGGTGTGTCCAAACCTCGTTAGGGTTAATGAAGTTTGCACAGTGGCTCCTCTCTCAAATTGCTAGATACACTTTTGTAAAACTTTTCTCAGCTAACGGTCAGACCAATGTAGCCAATGTTACTTTCTATAATGACGTATAAGACATATTTTGCCATCCAGGAGGTTGAACATTGATCTGATTGACCTATTGAAGGTTTAGTGCGAGTATTATAGCACAAAGTCAATTGCCAATTTTTTTATTGATCATACATCGTTATACCAGGTCGTAAATGTATATATTTTGTTGACGTATACTGTGTCTTGTTACACTCGTGATTAAAGATTAAAAAAGATTATTTTCAAATTTTTTGTCTTTTAAACATTTCAGTTCAACCACACAATTGACTTTGTCAAAATGAACGTTTTTTTCTTTCCTTGGCTGTAATGGGTCTCTTATGTTTTTAAATAGAAGTGCGTGATGTTTCCATTTTTAGTTACATGTAAATTTTGTTAATCTTTCTCTGGGCGTGCAACGTTTTCTTATGATTTGCCACTGTCCATGGATTTGCCACTGTCCATGGAATTACGGCTTTAGAATATCGTCATGGTTTTTCAATACACTACTTTATAGATAAATGTAATTATTTCGTATTGTCGTTATGCTTTCTGGTACTTGTTGGTAATTGCTTTGGAAGCAAGTCCATGTTTATGCTCATGCTTCTTTATTCAAAATGTTTACAAGTATTTAATTAGTAACGCTGTTATGCACTCTTATCAATGAAAATTACGTTGAATTTTAAAAGTCTACAATACTACACAACATTACTTACCTGGACCGAATATGAACAAAAGTCGTCTGCCGTTTAACCTTGCTGCATGTCCTAATAAAAGTAAATACACGATGTATATGACAAATTGTAGTTGAAGGAAGATAATATTATGCTACTTTGTTCACTTTAATGTTTTTACAAACCCACCTTTTGGACGCCATGTTTTTATTTACTTAGGTCTTGATAAATCTTAACTAAGGATGACCGCTATTGGGGAAGAAAGTCTAACAGATTAGCTGATTGTCATAGAATGAGTATACTGATTTTAATATTTTCCAATAATGAAAAATAAGGACAATGATCCTTTTTTTATAAATAGAAGCGTTTTAAATTTTAGAAAAGAACTCCTCTATATTTTCAATAAGTAATATTGATATATTTGATTTTTGGTGCCAGAAATAATAAGGGGAAAATATTAGCATTAATAACAAATGCATATTTTAAGAATAATATCAGAAATGTAGGGGTCAAAGGGTAAAGCACGTCTAATGTATTATGTAGAAAAATGCCCGAGGACTAACAAAACGCAAGGGAAATATGAGAAGCGAACAACCTTAATTTGATCTTGAGCGTTTGTTGATGACGCAGGATTCAAAGTTAGGTTCTCTCAAATAGGGAATTTGTAGTTTCCTTGTATATATATATATATCATGGTTACTGGTTATAAAAAAGGAAAAAAATGTGTTAAATATTTTGTTAAGATGAAGTTTATTAAAGATTACAACTTTTCAGATTACATGTATCTATAAATTATTACGTTGTGTATGATGGTTGTTTGGTAAAACTAAACCTGGCATCTTTATATGCTTTTCTTGTAATGGCAGTATTTATTTTAGATAATATATTCTATAGAAGGTGACTCTTATTTTGCGAGTTTGTATTTATAGTAAAGAAATGTACATTGTTATGAAATACTTTGATGCAGCATACTGGCGTTATCATTATCCCATGTAGCTTAATACATATGCTTTTGTTGAAGTTTACGATATGCACAATTTCTGTCCTATTCCCTATATGTACTAACATACCATTGTTATTGCCACTTCTGGTCCTGTCGTTGTGTAGTTTCATGAATGCCGTTATAACAATAAGACCTTGAATATTAAAAACAACGTTAAACTTTAAAACAGAATTAATATACTATTCTTAAAGGTACCTGTTTCCGTCCAAATATCACTAAGATGTTCTGGTAAGTCCCGTAAGATTTGTAGAATTGCCACTTTGTTCTGGCTATTAGTATAGTCTAGCAAGTGACCTTTTGCATTGCACGTTGATCTTGCTAATTCGATAGAATACGGGTGCGTATATACAGCATAGCACTGATTTTTGATTCCTCTAACGAAAGTGTAGGCAGCACCCTGAAACGAACAGCCTTCACCATCCTCATGTCTGTTACTAATGATACCACTGGAGAAAAGTAAAACTGGAATAAATAAATTGAAATACAATGGTATGCAACCATTTTGATTTATCAAATATCTTTCATGTTCAGGAAATTGTTTCAACATAGGTAGACTTAAATTTTTTAGACAACTTAAGTCAACGATATGAACGTCCATTTTAGAAGACACTAAAGTTGCTGTCTTGTGAACAACGTTTTTATTCTTCCTGGTACGTGCAACAATCCTACATAGTTCACAAGTAGAACTTTCGGTGACAGTGTTGTATGTCCGTACTTTAGACTTCTTATTTCATGTGGGAAGTGGGAAGGCTGAGACCTCATTAATAGGTTTAATCACACCTTGTGGTTTCGTGTTGGGTGACCGTCCTAAGTCGGTCCACATAGATACTCGTTTTATTATGGTGCTGCATTGTTTGATACGGCTAATAATGGTTGTTCAATATATCTCGTTCTGTTAATTCCACTCATCCTGATTCATACGTCTATCCATACAGCTTAATTTCTTATCCTGAGACCGCTTTTTCCTCAGGGTAATAACATGTCTCATCCTATTCTCAAATGTTTATCATAATTATAGAATCTTTTGGAATGATAGCTATCTGTTTATTAAACGTTTATAACGAATCCAGGCCTCGTGACTATAAACAAAACTCAAAGCTATCCTCAGACTCAAATTCAAACTCAATATGCTCAGGTAAAGACGATGCAAAAATCAGAGTCTATAAAACATTTTGAGAACATGTTCAGCCGAGCATGACTCATGTGTAAATACAAGCTGAACACTTGCTCAAGCATATCTTTTTTTCCGAAACAACAGTAACAATTTAGTTAGAATGGAGTTTGACCATGGATTCGTGCTCAACTCAAGCTTGAGTTTTCTTTATAGTCACGGGG
Source organism: Pododesmus macrochisma (assembly GCA_032359645.1). Lineage (NCBI taxonomy): Eukaryota > Metazoa > Mollusca > Bivalvia > Pectinida > Anomiidae > Pododesmus > Pododesmus macrochisma. The sequence continues at coordinate 4,002 of JAUMGZ010176408.1, read as the reverse complement.
CCAGTTCTACTTCGAAAGTCGTACCACTACAGATCGTCGAAGAGAAAAAAATGCATGTAGAAAACCGAAACCAAAAATATGCATCTCGTTGAGTCCCTGCCAAACAACGATATAGACTCACCAATTCATAATTTTTCTTTATACATATTGTCAACATATGAATTTTTTCAACATAGAACAATGGACATTTTTTCCGGTAACCCCGTTCTCGTCAAGAGAAGACGTTATAATATATAATTCAATGTAATCAAATATCTGACTGATTTGTTTAGAATAAGAGAAGAATGCCCATGCACACTAAATATAGAAGGAGGTTAAGATAACACTAGTCCGCGTGTTCTTTGACAACAGTTAGACATATAGATACAAAAGTGCAATCTGAAACATGCCTCCAATAAATGTGATATTTATAAGGGGAAAGAGCCATTATTTCTCTGTGTGAGACACCCCCTGACCAGAACTCCAGATCTAGCTTCGAAGCAGTCGTCATTAATAGATGACAAATGTTGCATTTTGGGCATATAAAATTCTGGCAGGCCTCCCCCTAACAGAGATTAATTTATTTTATATAACTATATATCAATTGACGCCAATTAAGAAAATATGATACAATTTACCGCATATTGCAAGCAATTTTTAAATTGTATTGACTCTATCGACAATAAAACTATGTTGCATGTCATTAGTTGTCGTGTTTACAAAATATAAATGTATTAAAACAATCAGATACTTACTTGTTAGTGTCATATATTGAGCGATACCTACATATTTCATTATGAGAAAGTTATACAATCCACCAATTACATATTAATGGAAAACTACTTGTAGCCCTACTTGATCGTTTAATCTCTGTTATCATAATACTTTACACAGATACATCACATGTTTTTGATGATTAAGATAACATTGCTATTTTACCCTTTAGTCGAGAGGAGATAGTATATATTGATATGAAACTAGTAAATATTATAAATGATAAATACAGATCAACCAAGAATATGTCTGCTTCAACAGGGAGGGGAGCAATATCGGCGATATATATGGCGCATATGAAAAAATCTAGGATGTTTAGAATCAACAGAACGAACAACATTTAAAAACAAACAATAGCCGCTTCCAACAATTCATTACCAGAATAAAAGGAAATATATTAACTTAAAAACAACACATCAAGACCAGTTATCCGTACCGACCTACTTATGACGGTCACCCAGCACGACACAAGGCGGACAGCGAGGCTTCAACCTTTCCACTTTCCGCATGAGAAATCTTACGTGTGGCCGTACATTTAACAATTTAATAAAAACATTTCATAGCTATAGCGCTGTCAATTATCTCAACAACCAACCACCCAAATCAATTGTGTATACAAATCTAAACAAGTAAAGCACATTTACAAAAGGCAATTGGAAACAGGAAAATAACGACGTAACAAGCAATAGCTAATACATGGTACATGTATATCCGCATATTCCACATATAGTTCAGCATATGAATAGGTGCATTGAAGAACAATAGCAAAGGTACTACAACAGCTGAACCAACTTAAACTGCCAGGTATATATATATATATATATATATATATACAAAAATACAATAACAACAACAACAACAACAACAACAACCACAACAAATCGGGGACCGCGGGCTCAAACACTCGCCCCGTTCTTTGTCACGGGGAAACAAAGCTGGCTGAAGTGACTACTATTACAACAGTGTCAGAAATAACGAACAACGTGAAGTCCAACTAACAAATCTGAAGGAAAAATATAAGGACCCAACCCTCTTGATATATAGAGATGTCAAATTGAGGCCTTTTTGAGTCCCAGTAGTATTGTTAGTAGTTGTGCAGTGACAGTTGTGTATGGGTCTTGATTGGATACTCATATCCTTTTTTTATACACGCTGCTGCAATATCTGAAGTGTTCCAATCAAAATCCCAACATAAAGATACTCCACGAAGTCAGATTTTACAATTACTTATATAGTGTGTGATTTGCTACTGTCATGCTTATAGTGTAGCACTGTCCACGTTACGTGAGCTATATGACATGTAGCTTTATACTACACTAGTTTACGGCGGACACTTTTAATGCCGTGATGTTATCAATAAAAGCTAAAAAGCCAAAGAACGGGAATGTAAAAATCACGATGATATTAACAGATAAAAACCCTTCTAAGATATAAAATCAAATTGTCTTAACAAAGAATTAAATGTGCGCGCACTCATAATAGGAATTTGCTTAACGTATTTCCTTGGACACATGTTAAGGACAAACCAGTCATCATCAGCATAAACTAATTTACATAAAATTAAATATTATCAAAAGACCGACTAAACGACCGACCGACCGACCGACCGACAATAAGGAAAGAGTCAAAATACATGAAGCAATCAAAAACAATAATTTAGAATACATGTATGTATGAAACTGTATCTTCGCAGGTCTCTAACTCAAAAATAACTGTCAGAACGCTATGAACCGGGAATAAATGACGTCATGCCTCACGTATAACAATGGCTTCTCGGGAAAGGTTCAGTATAACAAGGGTTCGGAAGCAACATGCTGCTATTAACCATCAGTTAATTTTGATATTTTACACTCAAATATATATATACGACTAAAACGAAAAAAACTCAAGTACAATCATAGATGTATTTTAACATTTTATTGCAAAAACAGTAAAACATGCAAAATTGTAAAACAAGTTATTATAACATGTATCTTGACTATAAAGAGATGAACTTAAAGGTATACATGCAATCTCATAATTGGCACCATATAATCAATCTTTGAGCGAGCATCGAATGTATGAATATAAATGATAGTGATGTCATATTTACAAAATACCACACAGTCATACTCATCTATTACCTTGTATACTAAACCTCTTAAACAATGCAAATGAAAATGTTTAATATAACATACTCCTAAGCTCTATCAAATATAAAACAATCTATTTATACATTGGACTATGATTTGTATAAAATGACATTTAGCAACCAAAGAAACCATTTATAAACATTATGTTGTATTTGTATATCGTTGTTCGTTGTCTTTAAATAATGCTTACTCTAACCAGAAGTCACACATGTTCTCCCATAAGTGTAGATTGCATTATGAGTGTGTATAACATTGTCTCAGTTATTTATTTAGCAGTTTAACTATTAACAGGGTATTTGTATTTTTAAAAAGTAGCGTAAGTCCAATTTTGAACAAAACTATATTTGTCCATTTCGAGAAAACAAATTGAATGGCTTTCTATTTTGAAAGGTTTAACATGGATAAATATTGTGTTGTATGAAACTTCAAAATACTAATTTAGCAAAACAATGTGTTGACGTCATGATCCTAGCGTTTAAGAATAAATGAAGGCTTTTAGTATTATATCTTTTACCAAGGTCATTAATCAGTGATGATTGTTGTTGGAATGCCCCATTTAAGTAAGAACATGTTTTTCTGAGATATCTTAATTCTGTATAGAGTTAACACAAAGTAGCCAAGCCCATGACTATTTCCTGAGTTTGAACACAAATGGTTGCTCATTAGCAATGTACGATGGACAAATACATGACTTACTCTTCATTGTAGTACATGTACAAACAAGAACATACAAAAATAAGCTTTAAATGTTTCAGTCGCACCTTATAGTAGTAAAATAGTAAATTCGAAAGAAAGAATAACAATTAATTAGCAAATACGAATACGTAAGGTTATTACAAAGACATAGGTCCATGGGAATGGGCAAATAAAGGAAAACATGGGAAGTATACAGAAAAAAATGAACAAATATACAATTATTTACTAAAACAAAAGAGAAACACAGAATTTAAAAGCTGAAGGCGAATACAGAATGGTAATAGTGGAAATTGCAAATGATTTATTGAACAACAATTTATTGAAAATTGATCTTATCTCATAACAGTAAGTAAAGCGAAAAAACCAAGACGATATTCTAGGCCGTAAGTCCATGGACATTGGCAAACAATAAGAAAACGTT
>JAUMGZ010176397.1:0-14407 GCA_032359645.1 Pododesmus macrochisma | reverse complement strand
GTATACACCATAGGCAAAAACATTAATTCCATCTTTTCCACTAGCTGCAATTAGTAAATTCAGCCTGAAAATATAATGACATGTGCAAAAATATCAATTAAATTGACTCAGCATTTATATTACACCTGTAAACACATTCAATGAAACTATGGACAGTTAATAAGTTTGCTTTGCCAATAATTCTATGTATGATAATCAAACTTCATATTAAGACATTTCCATCACTTTGCTTTTCTAAAATATGCATTTATCCACTCGACACATCTTAAGTGTATTCAACAACTGTTGTATTAATGAAAATTTAAAATAAAAATTTGTGAATTTACATTCAAAATATAGATAAATGAATTGAATTGTGGGTAAATAAAGTTCATGAGTCGATGATTATAGTTGGTCCCCATGCAAATTAAATGAACTACAAAATCAGTTCAATTCTTACTAGCACATTTGATTGTTTTCCAAGTGTTACAAACGCACTGCACATAAAGATGCACATAGAATACTCCAACTACTGCTGTTGTAAAATATTAATTAAATAAATGAAATCAAATTATACTCTTACTTTCTTTGAAATCTATGTTAGGATCCATGAAAAATAAAATTTAAACATTTATTAACTATGTCATTTAATAAAATTTCTGGAGACATGTTGATGCTTCACTCTTCTCTATAGCTAATTGTACTAATCTCCAGAGGGCCAAATTGCCATTGAGATATCAAAATTATTACATTTTACTTTAATTTCAATGGTTCAATTTGGTTTAATGTGGGAAGAATTAAACAAAATACACACCATTAATTTATGTCAATGGGCAATCCGATTAAAATACTGATCTCCGTCACACGCTATTAGAGATCGGCTTTTTAATCAGATTGTGTCAATGAGATATGACATAATTGTTACCAAGGGAAATTACTCTTATAGTGATGTCAGTATATAAACCTACTTTTACCCCCCAAAATAACATCATATGAGCCAAATAACCTTTTTTGTCTTTTTTTCTGGACATTTATCACCCTAGAATTTTCAAACAATTTATAGGCTCAAACAGACAAAGATATGTTATGGACAGACAGAGAGCCACAATAAAGTAAATAAAATTGATGAGCAAATCTGACAGAATAAATATTTATAATTATAAATAACAAATCTGAACTAATATTTGAAAGTATTTGTTAAGAATATTCAGTAGTTAGTGGCTACAAAGCACAATAACTCTATCAAACTAGATGTATTTTGGGGCAAGATGAATGCCCCCGTGCTGCTTTATTTGTAAACTGCATGCTATTATGAAATGTTGCAAAACAAAAATATAATATTGATGAAGAAAGTGAATTCAAAATAACAAAGTCCAATAAACCCTGATTAGGTCCCTAAAATATGATTGTATATTTTATTTGTTTAGGAGAGACAGAAGGACGATGGACAGGATTTGTTTGAGAAAACTTTGGTTCAGATGGACTAAAAACAAATAAAACAAAAGAACAGTTTAAAATTCTCTCAATCAATTGATGCCACACAAACAATACTGAAGGTAAAAGGCCACCATCACTTTTTCTCACTAGAATTTCTTCAAAGTTGGTGGTTTTATTGCTTTCAGGATAACAAAAATTTTCTGTCACAAAAAAACTAAACGTTAAAATTGTCAGTGATTTTAAATGGGATTTTATGTAGAAAAAAAGTGACTTTTGAAGAAAAAAAAATTAAGGACACATTTTTTGGTAAATAATGTCTATAAAAGGTATGCTGACATAGATTAGTATTGAATTAATGTATTCACCATTAATAAATGCTGAAAATGTGTAAATTTAATTTTCTAATGAAAATTCAAAATTGACATTTCATAATAAAATCATATACACAGAGTACATGTTTGTGATAGTATAGTAATGAAATAGGTAGCTGGTTTCCTGAATTATAGAAAATTGGATACACGTGTCTCAATGATAATAAATAAACTGGACAACTGCCTGTATTGCTTTGAAATATTTTTATATAGAAAGAACGCACTGTTATGTTAACATAATATATACAATAATTATCAGTTAAGATTATTGAATTTACAGAACATAAATTATGATACTGTCTCCCTGTATTGGTTTTAAAACTAGTATCTACCTTTGACCCTCAAATACCTCATGTCTATTTAGGTAACACACATGACAAAACACAGTAAAATGGAATTTCTATAGAAAGACAGGTACATGATTGTAGATAATAACTAAACACTTGACTGAGTTTCTAAACAGCCTTGACCTTGTCTATACAGACTACTCGTGCCAGCTATCTTATTGACGTCATCTATTCAAATATATGTATTTTTAGCTGTTGTCAATGATATTGTACACTTTGTTTCCTGTGCCTGGGTGTAGCTATCACGTAAAGTGAGTCAGACTAGGCGTGATATTGACGCATTTTTAACTTTGACAGGAGTGGGGTAACACATCTGATCTAACGGTGCGTAGTTTGTTATATTAATGGTATCATTGCTTTATTCATTACTGATATGTTAAACATAGCAACAAAGTAAACTGTGTTTATAACATAAGTTTGAGAAAGTTCTTCATAGAATTTTCTGCTTAACTCTTTCAGTAGTATTACTTAATGTGTGAATAGTTCATCTAATTTTGTTTTCTTTTTCACAATTTCTGTCAATTTCAAATTTTAGGACTCTACAAGATCGCAGTTCAATAGTACTAAAGGGCCATAGGAGAGGAAATCTGTACATTCAATTCAGGAAACAAATTTTGTTTGGGGTTGAAACATTTCCCAGGAGAACTTATACCTGTACAACTGTGATATTGTGGTGGACATATATCTAAAGAATCTATTCCAAAGGTGAGTGATTTGTTATGGTATAAATGCTTTATTCAGTATTGATGTGCAAAGTAATAACAAATCAGTAAACTGTGTTTATTTATCAAAAATTAATTTTGAGAGAATTAACTCTGTCTCTTTTATTATTTAATGTGTGAACATTTCATCTAATTTTGTTTTCCTTTAAACAATTTCAATCGATTTCAAATTTTAATTCTTTAATTTCTGTCTATTTCGATTTCTATAGGACTTTAACTCTACAAGATGGCAGCTCTACGGTGTGCAAGGGCAAAAGGGGACAGGATCTGCATATACCATCCTGGAGGCAAAGTTGTTTTTGAGTGCAAAGATTGCCTAGGAGAACTTGCCTGCATGGCCTGTGTAACCTCTGTCCACGCACAACACAAACTTGTATGCATTAAGCAAAATATACCAGGAAAAAAAATCAGAATTAAGTCTTTCACCAGAAACACTAAAGATGAAACACTTCCAGAATTAGTCAAAGAAATCCAATTGGCCATAACATCACTGAAGGCAAAAGAAAAGGAATTAAAAGAGGAAATTAGGAAAGTGAAGACACATGGAGAGAAAATGAAGGAGCAGGTAGACATCTCTACAGCTGAAAGAGTATCCATGCTCAAATCCTTATACAAGCAGTAATCATCAAGTCGATTTATAAAAATTACAATTGAAACTTCAGGATGACACAAATGAATATGAAAATGATGTGAAATCTGGTACTGATGTTTCCATCCGTGATATTGACTTTCAGATTGACAAAACAACAGCAACATTCACCATTTCCAAAATCCCCCTAGTGACAACGCCTACCTTTATTCCATGTAAAGATCCTATATAAACCATTCCTACAGAGGGCACTTGGAGATATTATACAAGGAAGAGAAGGAAGACTGGAAAGAAGTCTGCAGACAGGATAAGTACAGCACAATCTGTTACACCGCAGTACAAATTCCTTGATCAGCCTAAAACTTTATTCAATGTTAACACTTCTTATTGTGTACAGTTCAACTGTATGTTAGCATGACATGGTTGTATGGTAATGATAATCAGTTACATCTCATTGATGAAGCAGGAAAAGAGAAACAAACACTGAAACCTGATGTGAGAATATGTACACATCCTGTGACAAGCAAGTTATATTGTACTACATTGTATAGTTTCATGCAGTAAACAAACAAGAAGTACAGACCAGTGTCTTGTTCACTACTGATAGTGGTCCATATGGTATAGGTTGTACTACAGATGACCACCTGGTTATAACACACTGGGACAGTAAACTCTGTATATATAACTTTACAGGAGATGTCATATCTACTTATAACTATATACATGATATAGGTATGCAGGAGTGGCAGTGTGTAACAAGACAAGTAACATTGCTCTGATACAGGGTTATCATGGTGTTACAGTACTGAACAACAAGCTGCAGGTACTTTTCAGATATAGACTGTTTTGAGGTTATTAACGCCCTTGCGCTACGCTAGGTGGCATTCAGGTTCTTTCTACATCTGGACAGTATCCTCCCTAATGGCGAGCTATTAAGCTAATGTTAGTGATGAGCCAAATCAAGATATCTTACCGGCTAATTAAAAACTAGGTGGCGTTCAGATTATTTCAATTTCCGGATAACTGAACATATTCTATTCAACTTTGCTCAAAAACATTTATTGAACTATCTCTTTTAAGCTGTTCTTTTTGTGAATAAATTTAAGTCTAAAACCTGAATAAAGATGTACATATCTAAATGATTTACAAATTTTGATTTTGTAAATATATATATAATCTATATTGTTATTAATAATATGATGTAATGATAAGCAAATATGATTAAAGTTATTATTAAACTAAATTTATTTTGTATTAAATGTCATTATTAAAAGTGGAAACTTGCATTAGTTTAGATACCATATAATAATGTATGTACCCAATTGACTCTATAACAAGCTGTCAGTGTAAAAATAAACATGTGTACTATCATAAGTTTTAACATAACATTTGAATAAATTTTATCAATATTTAGTATTTTTTTTTTTTTACAGATTTTATAATCTGCATGTAGTCTTTACCAGACATCTTTATGTTTACATCTGTGTAACAGTTATCGTTTATTGCCGTGAAATGCGCAGACTTTTAAATGGTTTTTGAAAAACAAAATTAATTGAACCAGTTGATAGTATTTGAATTTCATATTATTGTTAAATTGTCTATAACTCATATACCTTAAAACTGATACATTTATCAAAAGGTATGTTAAACAAGAGGCCCATTAGGCCTTATCGTCCATCTGGATTAGCATATGTATACTTTTGATCCTAGGGTCACGCCTTAAACAAACTTGGTTCTTTGTGACCTAAAGTTACTAAAAATCAAAGCCTTAAGCACTAGGTCTTTTAGTTTTTTGAGAAGATTTTTGAAATTTTATCCAATTTTCCCCCTTTCAGCCCCCAAAATGGCACCCCCTATGGCCCGAGCCACTAGATTTGAACAAATCTGAATTTCCCTAGCCAGAGATGACTTCTACAAAGTTTGGATGAAATTGGTCCAATAGTTTTTGACAAGAAGTCAAAAATGTGAATAGTTAACTAATTTGGTATAGTGTTGAACTTTGACCCCAAAACGTGTTACCTATTTTTGACCCAACAGTCACGGATTGAATAAACTTGGTTCTCCATGCCCTAAAGTCACAACATACCAAAGCATTAGGCTCTAGGCCTTCTAGTTTATTAGAAGAAGTTTTTTGAAGTTTTAACAATTTTACCCCTTTTGGCCCCCTAGTGGTGCGCCCTTGGTGCCGAGCCCCTTCATTTAAACAAATCTGAACCCCCTTCCCATAGGGATACTTTCAAACTAGTGAAACGGGTCCAGTGGTTTAGGAGAAGAAGTTGAAAGTGTGAAAAGTTTACGACGGACGGTCGGACGACAGACGGGATTTGTATGAGAAAAGTCCACATTGGACCTTTGGTCCAGATGGACTAAAAAAAAGTTCCACCATAGAGAAGAAAAGATAAACATTAGGTTTTATGGAACAGAAGTATTCGAATTGTCTTTAAAATGCAATAATGTTCTTAGACGTGCAACCCAAAAATCATTCAAATACATGTATCTTAGCCGTGTACTGTGATTTGCTGAGGCGATATATGTATATCAATTTTTCTGACTTCTACTCAGGAAAGGTTGCTCTGTTCTTGTTATGAAACAATTGAAATATGTTCATTGTATGAAATACTACTACTGTAATATCTAAGGGTAGTTCTATCCAATACCCAGTAGTCAGTTAAATAATACCTAAGTGTGTTTCTGTACAATAAGACGTTTTTTAAGCTTCGTTTTGTTTGTGTATATTAGGTTAGGTTGAGCTTCAATCGATGCGAGTTTTGCCGTAGTTGAACTACTGGAAGAGTTCGGCTGAGAATGGTTTTACCATTTTTATTAAAGATACGTCTAATTTCATTGTAATTTAATTTAATCGAATTTAATTCAATTTTATCTTACTTGCTAATACTGCTTTGTATTCTGTCTTTCAGTGCGGATGATGGGTCAACTGGCTTCATGCAAGGTACATACGTATTGGTAAATCACAATGGCACTGTACTCTGGCCTGTCCCGGTCAAATTAAAAAGTTCATGTAAAGTGGACATCACCTATTTCCCTTTTGATGATCAGGAATGTATTCTGAGATTCGGGTCTTGGATATACAGTGGACTTTGGATGGACTACTCTTCAATGCACAACGATACCCCAATAGATCTCCAATCTTACGTTAACAATAGTGAATGGGACCTGCTGCTAGTTACACTGAAGAAAAACATACGTACCCATTCATGTTGTCCGGATCCACACCCGGATATGACGTATGTTCTTCACATCCGGCGGAAGACTTTTTACTACATTTTCAACATTATTGTGCCATGTGTAATGCTATCAACTTTGACTCTATTGACGTTTTGGTTGCCGCCAACATCCGGAGAGAAGATAACTCTTGGATTGTCTGTATTTCTTGCGTTTTCTATGTTCATGCTATTGATAGCAGAGGAAGTTCCAGCTACGTCGGAAGCAGTTCCTCTTATTGGTAAAATTATTTTTCTTTGACGTTGGAATACGTTACCATAACCATTATCATCGTTATATTTCTTGACAACCGACTCAGGTCTCTTATTGATTAAGCCGGGTTTATTTTAATTACTTGATACTTTAATGGTCGCCCTATGAATTGACACGTAAATAGCATAGCGGGTGACACATGTGTAGCAGGAAACACTGACTCCTTCGTGGACACCTGGTTGTATTTTTGGTTTTAAATATAATTTCGTGATGTTTCCTTTTTAGTTAAATTATAGTTTTTATTGTATTCTTGATTCTTCTGTGAACGTCCCCCATTTTCTTTGTCTTTTTATTGTCGTCATGGTCATTCTTGTTTTCTACTTTGATACCTTAATGCTGAGGGCATATTTGCATGATCATCCAATATATATGTAAACTCAAAAAATGTGCCTAAAAGTTACTTTTTAAAGATTCGTTTATTTAAATTATCATTTTAAAGTACGTTATTTCTCTTCCTGTCTTATCTTTTGGTTTTCCTACTTTTGTCTTTTAATTGTCACAATATCGGCAAAATATTCTAGAAGTGACGTTAAGCCCTAATTAAATAAATAAATAACGTTATTTATTCCCAAATAGTCTTCCTTTTAATTGTTATTTCCTCACGGTTCTTAAAAGTGTTTTGTTTGTTTATATGCATGTATGTAAACACAAACAGCTAAAATGAAGTGAAAATCAAGAAATATAACAAATTCCAATATGTATTCATTTTTAAAATATTACACATCTCAAACATTAATATTCATTTTGTTTCCAGGAATATATCTTTGTGTTGTCATGACAATGACGTCGCTCTCTGTCATTATGGCTGTCATGGTGATAAATTTACATAACCGAGGAGTGAAAACGAGGCGAGCACCTGGTTGGCTAAGAAAGCTTGCTTTAATTTGGATATCAAAACCGCTCAAAATGAAACATGATATTCAACGAGTAGCAAAAGCTATTTGTTTGGTGAGTGTCGGTTGTAGATTTATAAATATATATATCACGTTATTTCTAATTGTAATTTATGTAATTTTTAGGTTTTTATTTAGTGAATTTCTGGACCAAAGACTATTTCATGATATGATGTTGTTTGATTCTATGATATTGGGTAATAATTTCGATTGGTACACCTTGTAATTTGCATTCATTTGTCTTATACATTAAACAGAATACAAAGAGTATAAAATACACTTTGTATAAGTTAGTTTAAATTTAAATGTTTACGTTTAAACCATCGTGCTCCACTTAGCCTTGCTTTATACATGTATCTCTATAGTGCGTTGTGCACTTTTCTAGTTACTTGTATTTGCGGGCAACGTGAGACAGTTACTTTTCAAATGACTTACGGTCCACTTGCCAAATAAATATGTTCACTTGTTTCGAGTAAAGTTGCTATAAGATTACTGTAGAAGTCGCACATATAGGCATGTAAGCAAATAAAAGTTACAAGGGAGAATGCAGGATGATTTTTATCACGAGAATGCTACCAATATCTTCATGAAAGTCTACATGTATTTGCTAAAGCAATTATACTCGTCTGGCTATGACGTCATCAAAGACGTTCGTAAAATGTAAAGACAGATAAGCTTTACATTGGAGAGTAAACTAGATTAAGGCATTACATCAAAAGGCGAAAGCAGTATCCATCGTGTTAATGCTATTCACATAAAAACCAGATTGATTGAATATATTGTATTGCACTTTTTTTTGTTGATAATACTGTTAGTGATGAAATATTTTTAATATCTTTTTCATCTTTCAATTTACCAGGAGCGAGAACTTGAAGGTGCGTATAAATGCAAACAGCATGGTCAAAACAAGGACGGAAGAATGTCCAGTACGCGACAGTCCGAGTGCGAAGACAACGCAATTCTTGAGAAAGACACGACACGTAACCGCCGGTACAGTAAGAATGACGTCATGACCACGAGTTTTGCAGAAGAACAAGAAGAACAGGAAGTCGTCTGGTTAAGGCGGGAGGATCTAAAAGAGGAAGCAGCAGGAGAATGTTCCAGGAATACCTGGGCAGAATTGCACGAGATACCGGAAGAGAGCAAAGATAATAACAACAGTAGAGCAAAACGTCTTTCGTCTAAAAGAAAGAGCAATTCTAAGTCGTCAGCTCTGAAGGAAGAGACAAAGGGCACGCAAACTGAACATGGCACAGCATTCCTTGACGTGTGTAAAAACCAGCATGAATTATTTACGTTAAAGATAATCATTGCAGAATGGCAGCGCATAGCCGCTGTCACAGACCGGGTGTTGTTTTGGTTCTATTTTCTAAGTACTTTAACCTCTTATCTTGTTATACTAATTGTTATTCCGAATTCTAACTATTCCAATTGGAACGCAGAAATTATGCCATTACAAGCCATATCCCATCACAGCTAATTGTATATTGCCCGTGTGTCATCATGTCATCTACATGTAGCATATGAAGAAACGGCAAAGCCTGATTTTCATAAATTGTTACTTAAATGTGAACGGAACGTAAATATCTCCAGGAAATGTTAAAATATATAGATGACATTATTTAAATGTTGAGGGCATTTTGAATCAAATAAGTATGAAAAATACTTATGTTCCATGAGCATGCTTAGTGTTACCATCAGAACGAGGCACACTCGCTTATGTTTATATGTTCCAGCAGAAAATGTTCTGAATAAAAAAACCAAAAAAGTGGGATTTTCTTGTTTCCTAAATGGATTATTACTTACTACTCGTATCCTTTCAAACAAATATCTATGTGTATGGTTAAGTAATGCAGAATAACCTCTCCATTAGACGGATCAACTACCAGGGAAACGTGAATCCATCAACATCTAAAGAGAGGAATTTGATATCTGAATCCGAGGCACTGACGACCCAGGTAAACGAGAACAGACCTTATCAGTACAGAAAAACGACCATCTGAAGCAGAGTGGCTGTCGACCAAGTAAAACAACAACAACAACAAACATTACAAGTATGGAAAAATGACATCAGAATCAGGCGACCAGTAAGCAAAAACCCGAATCAAGAGTGCCGACCTAGATGCTAAGCTCTTTTATTTGGACAAATCGGAATCCCTTTCCCATAGGTATGTTTCCAACGAAGTTCAGAAAATGTTCGTCAAATGATTTTGGGTGTGAAGTCAAAACCGTGAAACGTCAACGTCGGACGGATTGACGGCAATTCTATGGGAAATGTCCACTTCAGACCTATTATCCATATTGATTCAAAATTGTGCATTTCACAAGATGTATGCTGCCAACGTCACTAGTCATGCACATCCGTTGTTGTCGAATGTGGACCCATCATTTGCGCTCACTTGAATCCCCTTTCTCCTGATGGTTTTAGAGAAGTCAAACACATAAAAAACATTATTTTGCTGTAATATAAGTGTTGAACTTTAATCACAAAATACGCAACCTTTTTTACCCAAGGATCACACCTTGAAAAATTTGGTTGTCCATTCCCCAATGTTATATCCAGAAATAGGATTTATTAGTTCATTGGAATTGTTTTTGGACATTTGTCAATTACTCCCTATTTTGCATCCCTTCAGGGATTACGTCCATCGTGTTATCAAATCTGAATGTACATTCCCATTAAAAGCGGTCCAGCTGTTTTGGGGAGGTCAAAAATGAGAACGGCGCCGAACATTGATGACGGGCGCAAGATAGGGTTTGTATTGGAAAAGTTCTCTTTAAAACCTCGGTCTTAAAGACAAAAAAAAAGAGGCGATACAATGTACGTCAGTCTAGAAAATACATGTATATTAAACTGAGCACATAGATATGTTAGAAACCGCCTTTGAAGTTAGATCTACATGAATTTGCTGTTTTCCCGGGCAGTTAACTTAAGAAAACACATACTTCAAAAGAAGACAGTTTAAGATTGTCGGAAAAGAAGGATTTTGAAAAAAGTAACCAATATTGCCAGTATAGAAGAAATGAAATATATATTTGAAATGACCACGCGACCATCAATCTTGATGTTCTGCCGTCACATAGGACGGTCATCAGCACATAGTGTCCTAGAAGGTGTGGTGAAACCGGTTTATTGCGCACTAAACTTCCATCTTAAGAATTTAAACAAAATCTGGAGAGAAAACAATCACATATATTTATTGGAGAAATATAACAAGAGCTGCAAGGAAAACTATAGGTCGCCTTCAGCACACCTTTGTATAAGAACTATTAGATCTATTTTAGTTACCCACAAAAAGAAGAGAATAATTAATATGATGAAAAAAAAACTTTAATCTTCAAACGCAATGTTTTCCTTCAGCACTTTGTAAACACACAAAATCAAACTTTTTAAAACTGATTGCAATGAAAAACAAGATTTGTTAATGTTTGGTGTAATGATTCTAAAATTTAAATTTCCAGCACAGAAACTTTAACCTTGTAAACTGCCTAAGTAAATAACCGTTTAATACAAAACAGAGGTTCAAATTGTTTCATATTCCCTTGTTAAGCATCAAAACTAATAATTCATGATGCTAAACTTTCATTTATACTTGGTGTTGAACACAAAAAATTTAACTCGTGTCACAGTGGGAAGCGAATATTGCTTATTACCGTATAAATCCTATTAAAAGCGCAGGGCGCGCCTAATAAGCCAAAGGGCGCCCGTTTTATGGTGATTTTAATGGTAATATAAAGAATTTGACTACTCTGATCAGTGCGACAACTCTGACATGGAATCAGATTCGGAATGTGATTATGACAGTCCTGGTCATTTAAATACAATTGTTAACGTACATTTAGTGATTTCGTGTTTAGCTGAGATGCATTGGATTGTTAAGTGCATATGCATGATTGAAGTGTTCAAATTCTTGTAAACAAGGTGAGTGATTGTCTTTTCCATCTTACCTCTCCACATACGATTAAACTTTTTACATGAATGTTTTTTAGGATGGGGTGACGGGGGCGACATTTTTAGGGAAGTAAAAAATTTGTATTTTCACCCTAAAAGGTAGGGGCGCCCTTAATAGGAATTACACAGTAAATATAAACACAGAAGGGAAAAAACAACTTTCACAAAAACCTTTAAACTCATGCCACAGTTGGACGCAGACGCCAGGGAGACAACATAAGGTCTTATTGACTTCATACATGCATAAACCTATAGACGATCTAAAAGGGTTACGATTGATCGATTGCGTGCAGTAGTGTTACTTGGCATGCAACTGATCAACACAAAATATGTTTATGATTATAACATCTTCAAATCAATACAAAACGGACCAGCTAGTCGGTTGTTCGCAATCATCTGTTTCCCCGCCACAAAGTCTGTTGAAAGTAGTTTTCTGTTCAAATCCCATAATCTCACGTTCTTCATTGATACGAAAAGAAAAAGTTGAAATGTGACTTCCAACGAATACCCTGCAAGAAGAAATTTCAGCTGTAAACTAGAAACATTTGGACAGGACATACATAGAGTTAAATACTGTCAAAATAGTCTAAATACGTTGATGTTGAAACGCAAGAACATACTTAATAACTTATGAATACCATTAACGGAAGCGACAGATGGTTAGTGTGATCCTGGGTATCTTAAATACTGATGAAAAAGTTTTCATTCTCACCTAGTCATGAAGACATTGATGTTCTTTTTTTTATAAATTGCATACACACATGTTGCCGAAAAATAAGTTTAGACATCAAAGACGGATCAATTCACGGCGTTTGCTACAAATCTCAAGAGCTCTGATTTCAGAATAATTTAAAATACCCGAGTCCGCAACAGCCAGTCACAAAATACAGCACCTACTATTTAGTTTTCACATACTGTAAACGTACACATTTTAGAGGTATTCTCGTTTTAGCGCTTTTCGCGCTGACATTAAAGCACTAATTCGTGTACAGCGCTAAAACTTATTATATCTAGATTTATAGCATTAATGTAGGTTTTCGTACGCTAATTTATGATTGCGCAAATATGTCTTACATAGGCTGTAGCGCTAAAATATGACTGCGCTAATATAAGTATGTTTACTATGTAAATTTTTAAACATTCCTCCAAGGATGATTAGTTTACACTTCAAACATGTAAGTAGGTTTCATTAAGTTTATGCTACCTTCCATGGGCTGCTATCCATTGGTCTATTATAGCTACACCGCCATCTTTGTATTTTTCATGCATTTCTTTCGTTGGTGTGAAACGGAATACTGATATAGTGTCATCGAATTGTTTTTTAAAAGACTCAAATTCTGAAATACATAGAAATTTAGGAGAAACTATGATAATACAACATCAAATTTTACACATTTAGAAACAATCTTCACATTGACCTTTTACGATCTGCTATGCCGTAGTGACAGATAAACAAGTCACAAAACACAGTCTAAACGAGTGAATGAAATGCGAATTTAACCAAATCCTTAACACTCCTTTTTAAATCACAAAAACAGATTTTCGTAAGCACAGGAGTAAATCTAGGTGTTTAGGAAGGGTGAGTGTTACCTGCATTCCATGTGTCACCTGGCATACTACATCCGCAAAACGAATGAAGAGGTTCGTTAATTCTTCTATACAAATGTAAAAGTATAAATCGCAACGAATAATTGAAACTTTTTAATACTGTCTAAAAGTAGACAAACTATCTGTATGAGATGAGATTTTCCGAAATTCCTAGTCTACCTTTAACACAACCGTCATCAACGAATACTCAACATGTATAAATTAAGAAAAAAAATATATAGGTTCGGTATCAAAGAAGAGAAGCGTGCGAAATGAATGCCTTCCAAATTGCACCTTTAAATGGTCAAATACTCACTGAAAACAGGAATATGTACAACGTATTCTTATGGACAACTGCTAAACCGATTCAAACCAAGATTAACTCCAAGAGAAACGGGCCAAATGTACATCGCATTAAGCATGATTCCCAGCATACAACAGAACGTTTTACTAAGTTGATTGTAGTTGATAGCAGAATTGTGTTGAATATAAAGTTGTATTCTGAGAATTAACTTGCTTCCTGGATTAACTGTTTTTCTGTTGTTTGGTTTAGCCAAAAAAGGGTTATTCTACAGTGATTGAAGTAAATATATGCAAACGTGCAAAATGATTCATTTGTAAAAATCCATAACTAAGTTTTATAAGAGGAAATCAATAAGGGTTTTTGACATATTGTAATGAAGAATGTTGATATCAAAATCAAACGTCGTCAAGAAAAGAAACGCTGTTAAGATACCAAACGTCGTCAATAAAACAAACGTTTCCCAGGTAATGCAAACGTCGTCAAGGAAACAAAATTCTCCAAATGTCGTCAAGGAAAGAAATGATGTTAAGATACAAAACGTCGTCAGGAAAACAATGATTTTCAAGCAATACAAAAATTGTCAACAAAACAAATGGTTTCAATGAATGCAAACGCCAAGAAAACAAACTATGTAAATAATTCTACAAACGTTGTCAAGGAAACAAAATTCTACAAACGTCGTCAATGAAACACAATTCTACAAACATCGTCAAGGAAACAAAACTCTACAA
>JAUMGZ010176386.1:0-14408 GCA_032359645.1 Pododesmus macrochisma | reverse complement strand
TTATCGGCTTGCTGAATTTTAGGAACATAATTTAAATTTTCCATATTTTCCATATTCAGAGAAAAGACAATCCCTAAAAGTTTGAAATTTGTTACTGACCAATTCAAAGTCAACTCTGGACACAGTCTGTCATTATCATATTTCTTACTTCCAATCCAGTATAAGCTGGATTTTTGTATATTTGCTTTTAAACCTGAAATAATAGAAAAATCATTAAGAATCTGTACAGCTGTGTAAAGGGACTGACTTGACCCATCTAGTAATAGAAAAGCATCATCTGCATACTGACTTAACATAAATATATTATCTGAAATAGTAAGACCTCTACAATTTTCATTTTCTTTTAATCTAATTGCTAACAATTCCACCCCAATTATAAAAAGGTACGGCGATAAAGGATCTCCTTGTCTACAGCCTCTACTTAAACTAAAAAAGTTTGAACAATGACCATTGTTTATAACACAACTTTTTGAATCTTTATAAAATAATTGAAACCATTTTTCAATTGACTCCCCAAAGTTAAATGATTTTAAGGTTTTTATAATAAAATTCCATTCAATCGAATCAAAAGCTTTTTCAAAATCTAATACATATAAAAGTCCAGGATCATCTTTTTCATCTAATAGTGTCATAATGTCATAAAGAAGTCTTGTATTATCTCCAATAAATCTGTCTTTTATGAAACCTGTCTGTGAATTACTAATAATACTAGGAAGAACTTGTTTTATTCTATTTGCAATTGCTGCTGAAGCTATTTTATAGTCAATATTAAGTAAAGAAATGGGTCGCCAATTTTTAAGTAAACGTCTGTCTTTGTCATCTTTCGGGATACATGTTATTACACCTTGTTTTTGAAATTCTGAAAGTTGTCCTGTAACATAAGCATAATTTACTGATCTACAAAGAAAAATCCCTAAGTCTTTCCAAAAGAATTTATAGAATTCTGTTATAAAGCCATCTGATCCTGGACTTTTCCCATTTTCCATGTTTTTTAAAGCTATTGCCAGTTCAGTAAGAGTTAGAAAACCCTCACAACAGTTTTTTTCATCTTCACTAAGTTTAATATTATGTTGAAAAAATAAAGAACTTTCACATGCTTGTTTGTCTGAGTTTGTTTGTTTGGACGTGTATAAATTTTTGTAATACTGCATTTGTGCTTCAATTATTTCTTTTTCATCATCTATAATATTTCCTTCCTCTGTTACCAATTCGTTTATAGTTTTCTTAACATAATTCTTTTTTTCCAAGTTACAGAAATACTTAGTACATCTCTCTCCATCTTCATACCAATTTGCTTTTGATCGAAATAGTAAACTTTCTATTTTCTTTTTTCTAATGTCTTGTAATTGTTGTTTTTTATTTTCTAAATCAGTATAAGTATTTTGACTAGGCTGTAGATTAACATCTCTTTCTAATGCTAGTATATCTGCTTCTAGTTTTTCTTCTGTTTTTTTTTTCTTTGCTGTCGCAATTGAGTATTCTATTGTTGAGCTTCTAATTTTCATTTTTAAAATTTCAAAGAAAAGTTGATCATTGATACTTAGAATTATCTGGTCTAAATTGTCCCTATCCCCTGAAACATAATATTCGCTTATGGTTTCTTCTATTATATCTTTAATTTTTTGTATATATACAATATCTTCTAATAATTTTGCATTGAATTTCCAGTACCCTTTCCCCCTAGTTTGGTTTAATATATTGATATCAAGTACTATACATGAGTGATCTGTCCTATATCCTGGAATTATTTTTGAATCTTTTGTTCTAGCAAATATGTCATTTGAAACTAAAAAATAATCTAACCTGCTTTGTCTAATTGGGTTTTTCTGTCTCCAAGTAAAATTATGTAAATCTGGGTAATACTGCCGCCATGGGTCAAGTAAATCAAAGGTATTTATTATATTTTGAATTGCTCCCTGTGCTTTATTGTTAGTATGAATAATATTGTAAGTGTCGATTTCTTTGTTTTGAACTGTGTTCCAGTCACCACACAGAATAACCGATGAATTGGAAAAATGTTCTAACGATGTTAAAAAGTTTGTGAAGAAGTCAGGATTATCCTGATTAGGGCCGTATAGATTAGCTAAAGTTATTCTATTATTATTTATTGTAATATCAAGAATGACGTATCTTCCTTCATTATCTATTCTACTGCTATGGAGAGTACTATCAAAAGTGTTTCTAAGTAAAATTGCTACACCTGCTGATCTAGAATTATAATTACTAAAATAACATGTATACCCCCATTCATTTTCCCATTGCTGTTTAACCTGATCTGTACAGTGTGATTCTTGTATACATACAATATCTGCTCTTTTTTGTTTGAACCAATGAAATATATCCCTACGTTTTTTCATATCAGAGTGCAAACCCCTAACATTAAGTGATATAATCTTGATATGGTCCTTAGTCATTAAAATTATAATATATTATTGTACAAAGTGCTACCATAGATACAACTCCTTCCAAATCCTACCCATCCACCACAATAGTGTAACACTACTAATTTTCCTGACACTGAACTATATTTCCTTATGATAACAAATACATCCGCGCTAATACTTTCACCAGCTGTATGCACATACACAATACATGTATACACTATACATAACAAGCACGATTTACAAAACAACAAAATGAACGATAACACAAATAAAAAGTTACTGACTACGACGACCATGCCTTTGGTACGCTGATTCTCCGTCAGCTCTGTTTTTAACTTACGGGCTGCTCCATGATTGTGTTAAATATGTTTTACAAAAAGAACTATTAAATTAACCTAATAAATATTACCATGTATGTCATTATATTTTCGTTTTTGTGAGTAATTCTTTCTGGAGTTCTTGCTTTTTTATTGTTCCGGAAGTGAGTATATAAGAATTATAAAAACAACTGACGGATAGAAAATTCCGGAACAGATCACCCCCTAACGTTTACCGACTGACTACTGAATGACATTATTAATAATACTATGTATACTTTCGTCACTTTTAATATAATATACTATGTTAATATGATATTATATATCTTAAGATTACAGTAGTACACATAACCTGATAGGATGCTATAAAGCGGTATACTTCACGTCAAAAACCTGAAAGGGTATTTATTAAATTTGCAACATAAAAGGTGTTTATTTACTTCTCACGGTTTATATGACATGAACAACAATAAAAGATAAGAAAATTTTGAAATGAATATAAATACGAAATCATTTCATAAGTTACAAAAATGGAATCAATTCATAAACTACAAATGTTGGGGCCAAAAACCCAAGCAATTTGATATAATTCAAAATATCTTTTGAAATTTTAATTTTTCAAGCAAAATCAACAACAAAAATTTCAGTCACTTTTTAAAAAAAACAAAAAAACAAAAAAAAGAAAAACTATCACTGACCAGAACCTCTTCGCGTTGTTTATGTATATACATGTCTTAATTTTATATTAGGTATAATACAATTCAATATCTAACGCATTACCAACATTCATTACAAATTAAAGGTAAACATCAACAACAACAGAACATAAACCACACTTTGGGTGATTACAAATATGAAATAATTTCACATTACTATATTACAGTGGTTTGCGGCTATACAACTAACCACGCATATTTAAGTTAAATCAGAATTCACTTTGAATTCTTGATTTTTCAAACAGAAGCAACACAAATTTTCGTCACTTTTAAATTAATGAAAAATACTTATTATTGAGATTTGAGGCTATACAACAAACTACCTAATATTTGGGATAAATCAAACTTGACTCTAATTTATCAAACAACAGCAACATAATTTTTAGTCACTTTAAAGGACTATACATTGAAACTCTTTAAGTTATGTAAGAAGTTCAGTCTAATTCATTCAGAGGCTAAAAACCCAATTAATTATGTTATGTTAATCAAAATTCATTTTGAAATCTTAACATTTCAAACAACAACAATAAAACTTTCAGTCTCTTTTTTTAAATTGTTACTGACCAGAAAATATTTCAATTGTCAAGCCTATACCTCTACATGACTAAAGAGGGTACAATACAGTTAAAAACAAAACGCATTATAATAGGTTTAATACAGTTCAATATACATGTATAACGCGCATTCATTACGAGTTAAAGATAAACATCAACAACAACAGAACATAAACCACACCTGAGGCTAAACCGAAAATGCATAATTTCACATTACTATATTACAGTGGTTTGGGTCTATACAACTAACCACATATATCAATGATAAATCACAATTCACTTTGAGTTCTTCATTTTTCAAACAACAGCAACAGCATTGTCAGTCGCTTTTAAATACCATTAATGAAACTCGTTTAATTATACATGTATATATATCCGGACTGTTCATTTCATTCCAAGGAAAATCACTAAAGTTTCAAATCGTTTTAGTTCAGAATATATCATCTACCCTGTCGAACAGATTCATTTGTTTTCGAACACCATCTACAGACGCGAAAACACGACCGTTAAAATACCATGCATTTTCAACACGCGGGTCCTGCTTAAGTCGGTTGATAAGGAGTACATTGTCTTTTGTAATGTCAGATACCACTCTGCATTGCCCCTGTACCTTCTTCTTATTTATCATCACAAAGTCTCTTGCCTCTTTTTTCCAGAATTTTACCACTATTGGCCTCGGTCTATTATTGTCTCTTCCGGGTACTCGGTGCATCGCACAAATATCTTCTGGTATAAGTTTAACACTCTGCCTGTCTATTTTACTGTTTATAAGGTCACATAATTCCCTTGTTAGATTTCTTTTGTTTTCATCACTTTGATTGTCCAATTCTTTTAAGTCCATTATTTTTACATTGTTTCTTCTGCTGTACTGTTCGTTATAATTTCCTTTTACAATTCCGTCCATCGCATAATTTCTGACTTCTACGAGATCTCTCTGCATGTTTTCAATGGTTTTTTGCATGGTTTCCATGGTGTTAATTTGTTTATGCTGAGAATCTTTCAGCTGATTTATTTCTTTTTGCTTCTCTTGCAAACTTTCTTGTAGTCTGTGATTATGAATGTTTATACCATCTATTTCTTCCCGCATTTTCAATGTTTTTTCTGCTAATTTGGAATTAATTTCCTTTTCAATTTCTGCTTTGCTTTTCTGCATTAGTTCCTTAACTATCTCACTGACTAGAACTTTTAAATCATCTTTTTTAACCAAATCTTTAGCTAGAGAATCCAAATCTTTCTTTTTCACCATGTTTTCCAACTTGTTCTTGATCTCAGCCATGTCTTCTTTCATATCTCCATCCGATGTGGATTCATTAAACTGACTTTTCCTAGTACTACTACCTTTGGATCTTTGACTCATCTCTAATTCACTAGGCAGTATAACTACTGTGGGTTTAAATACTTAAAGTACAGAGTCACTGTATATCCTTTGTCTTGTTGTTGTTGATTAATGCTCACCTCTTAAAAGATCTTAAAAAGTTTCTGCTATCTTTACATCAAAACGAAGTATAATTTCAGAAAGTTATCCAGCAGTTCATTTCATGTGTTCATTTCTCTTCATGCCAGTATAACTTTTATAAACATCTGTATATTATAAATGGCAAATATTATACAAGAATTACAGAGCTGACAGAGTGTGTGTTGTCTACTCGGCGGCCATCTTAAACCGACCCAATAAAATTGTTACCATAGGACCCATTGATCATCCATGGACGAATGGCCATATTAGGAAACACATCAGGCAACGAAAACGTATACATAAATTAGCTAAACGCAATAATAATGAAACAAGTTGGGCTATTTTTAAGGGGAAAAGGAATGAACTTACCACATCAATCAGAAAGGTTAAGGTAGACTATTACAGTAAGTTATAGGGTAACTTACAGAGTGGTAACATTTGAAATAGACAATGGTGGAAAATGGCAAAACAGTTTTTACGACTTTCTGGCTCTACCGAATATCCTCCACTTACCCATAACAACAATATTTATCATTCACAGGCAGACAAAGCTAATTTGTTTAACTCTTTCTTTCTGAACACTGAACCGTAGATGATAGTAATACTTCGTTGCCTGATGATATTCCATGTAATACTAACCTCAGCAATATTATAATTAGTCCTGCACATGCCAATGCTATACTTACCTCTATAGCTACACACAAGGCTACTGGACCTGTTTTTATAAGCCCTAAATTACTTAAAGGGGCACCTATCCTAGCTAATCATCTGTCTACGGTTTTTAATAAATCACTAATATCTTCGATTTTTC
Organism: Pododesmus macrochisma; assembly: GCA_032359645.1. NCBI lineage: Eukaryota > Metazoa > Mollusca > Bivalvia > Pectinida > Anomiidae > Pododesmus > Pododesmus macrochisma. The sequence continues at coordinate 8,170 of JAUMGZ010176386.1, read as the reverse complement.
CTTCCAAATGGAATACAGCAATTGTCATACCAGTTTTTTAAAAAGGTGAAAAATATAATGTCTCAAATAATAGACCAATCTCATTGCTAAGCTGTCTTGGTAAAGTGTTCGAAAGATGTTATTATTATTATTATTATATTAGGGTTTAACGTCACGTCCAGAATATTTCACCGATATAGCGACAAAAGACCAAAGGAGAAAAACCAAAAGATAGGACAGGAAGAGAAGCGGCGACAGGAACGGGAAACGAAAGGAATAGAGATAGCTCAGAAAGAAGGATGAGCCCATGCAACGACTTTTCCGCCTACTCATATCAAAATTTACTTGGGGATCTTTATCGTGCCAGGGGGTTAAAAATTTCTGTACACTGGACCGCCAGCTTGGCGTCCCCTCCGAAGGACGTGCAGATCTTTGTCTGGCCTCTACCCTTCAACCTGTCCGACTTGGTTGACCCTACCAGATACACAACTTCCCGCCAGCATATCTCTCCAGGTCATCGAGACGCGCAAACCTCCTTACCGCGATAAGGTGTCTAGCACAGGGAGGTAGTTTATGAGAAGAAGTCTAAAATGTGAAATGTTTACGATAACGACGACGGACGAGTTATGACGACTACAGCTCACATGAGAAAAAATCCCCAGGGATATCACAATCAAAAGCAAAATAAGGTATTCGTAAGGTATACGTGGGCTTGTGCAAATTAAAACTGTATATTATATTTCACATTTTATTATACCATAAGACGACATATTGGATATTACATTTTCTAATAAAATTAAGTTCAAATAAACATTATGAGGGACACAACAGCAAAAAGATAAGATACAAGTTGTTACAACTTACTTGGTTTCCATAAGTATGAAAAAGAAAACATAAATAAACGACCTCGACATTTGTTCAATTATCCGCAGTAATCACAAAAAATAAATTGGGTATGCGTGTATTCTTTACGAACATGTTTTGCACATACTCGGGGTGAGCTAAGTTGACTGTCCCGTTTAAAAGAATTTGTAACCTCCTAGTACGATAAAATGCCTATGCAAAGTACAAGAGCAGAAGGCAATAACTACGTTGCTATTGGCTCATTCTGCTTCCTAAACTTTCATATCAGCGCTTCTCGTTTTGGTCACATCACTGGTAAGTTTCATTTTGTCTTTCGTCGCGATGTCACCGAAAAAGTGCAGAATAACGTTTAACCCTAATAAAACAAACATGGAAACGGTTGTTATAATGAGATAACTAAGGCAAAGACAGGTCTGTCATTATGAGTGTGTCTTTTTCCCCAACATATTTGAATTTCAACACTCTCAAATCCGTTTTCATCAAATATGTAAACAAACACTTCATGATATTATGTCCCAAGTCATGCACAAACTAGTTTACTTCATGAACAGCAATGTGTCTAACTTCCGTTCTGCTGGAGTTCGTGGGAAGCGTGAACCATTGATTTTGTAGTAGAATTGGTCTTAATTTGGTCTTAAACATCCCCCTTTGAATTTTGAATAAAAAACAGGAAGATTTCCAGCTTTTTTTCTATGAAACCCAGCTGTTTGACACTTCCTTGGTATTTGCAGTCAATATACATGGCAACACAAGCAAATACTCATATTTTTATTTTGCCACATTAAAGTATATTGTTAGCATGAGCTATTTATATTTGGTATTTTATTGTAGATAATGAATTAAAGTTTCAGAATTTCTCTACCTTTAAACCCTCGCTTCATTATATTCTCCAAGCAAAGACCTCCAATAGTAAATAACAGCTCCGAGTTTTACCCCTACAGTTCTGACCAGTCAGATGCAATAATCTAATAGTTCACGATCCCCTCGTGATGTGTAAATATCTGTACGTTTATATATTGAGTGCTTGTTTCATGAAATGATCTTTGCTCAATCACAGATCATATCACGTATAATAAAGACGACAATAAAAGGTTCAGTTTTATTAATCTTCTAATGGTCACTATGGTACGCTGAAGACGTTAAACTCCCAATTTTCGTCTTCAAGACACGCTGGATAATTTGCAATGCAAAATACAACTGTCAACAGTTCAAATATTCAATAGGTTAAATTTGCATTCCACATCTTGCTATATGTAGTTTTTAATAAATCGTTTTCATTCCAAAGCATCATTTTCATTACAAAGCCGCTTTACGACAAAAAGTGATATGCATTCTTGAATTACCCAGATAAGTGTAAACACATATGCAAATACCACTACTTCATGAATGAAAATGACAATTGCAAGTTTTGAACGCAAATGGTTGGGTTTTTTTTTCGAGCCAAAACGTTTGTTTGAATGAGCGCGATTTGGTTTTTACTTTTTTAAAATAACGTTTTTTAAAAATGTCAACAATTCATTTGTGGTAAAAATATTGGTCCAAATGAGGCATTGATTCTAAAATCAACAACTATTTTTATTGCTCCTATCAGAACATATTTCGTTCAATACAATGATATTTTAATATGATTGCACAGATAAACCTTGACCCCAAATACTCTTAAATATATTCCAGCCTTTCATACAGACAGTTTTAAACAAACCCGACCAGACTTATGTGAATATAAAACATTATTAGGGGAGAGTTTATTTTAATTCTTGGTACTTGTTATTCTTTTAGTTCTGAAGCTACACATGTACATGTGTTTATCTTACATTGACATCATTGTTACTGATTCTATTATGTCATATTCAAATACTTTTAAAGGTTTATTCACGTCTAATGTAACATCTAATCTGGGAATTTATGAAAATGGCAACAAATGTTACAAAGCAGTCCTGTGAATTAATCTCGCGTAGAGCACCTTCTAGGGGAGTTCCGAATGGATCCGAGTGTTTGCATTTCAAGCCTAGCTGCTGTTCATGATATAATTAGTAATATACAGCTGACGAACGTGACAGGGCCGAGTTGATTTCCGATCGACACTTTGGTCTATCAGACTGTATGATGCTTTCTTCCGTTTTAAGTGCTGCATTGGGATATATAACTAAAACTTTCCCATTAACCGTCAATTTAGCAAGACGAGAATTTAATCGAATGCCCACTCAGTCACAGAATTATGATACGTAATACAATTTTGACTGCCGTGGATTTTCATGTTTGAACAGTGTTACTATCATTTTCAACATGAAATGCATTTATATTGTGATGGTTTGTGCGGACAAATCTCTCACGAGACCGTAAAATTAGATTGTGAATTCACTGCAAACAATACGAAGACATGCATGTTATTCCTGATTACGTTTCTGCATTGGCATATTAGTTTTAAGAACATTCGCACGTGCCATGTGTCCATTTAAAATGTTGATACATCATAACTAAGCTAAACCATGACACCTTCGTATAATATAAACACGGATGCAGTACGAAAACCGACGAACTAACATTATGTTTAAAGCTGGCAATGAAAATTGTCAACACGTCGCTATTATTGAAAACTGAACGCGAAAAAGAGAAACTCATAATAAGACAAAGCTCTGTCCAACTTGTGGGAATCTCTGGGGCAAGAGGTTGTACAACAGACTAACGGAAAAGCATCCCCACCGCTCTCATATATCAAGCTTCTACATGGGGCCTGTAGTACCAAAAAGACCTAGATAAACGCTGACGTGGAAACCAGGAGAGAGGGGGTCTCTATGAAGGCCTGATGGTTCAGCATCTAATTGTTCACACAGTAAATTACATTTTTGACACGTACTCTTCTGGATAGCTGTTCCGGACAACCCAATAATGTTTATGTCAATAAACATGAAATTTTACAGTTACAGTCGTCGCTTTAACTATCCATTCGGATGACATTTTGATGTAAAAAAGAAAGATTGTTTGTTTAATTAGGGCTTAACGTAACTTCCAGAGTATTTCGCCGATATCGTGACAAAAAACCAAAGGAGAAAAACCCAATTGTCGGACATGAGTGATTCTACCAGGAACTACAGTTTCGCCAGCATAGCTCTCCGGGAAAAAAGAAAGAAAACAAACAAATTTGGAGGAGCATTTAATACATACATACATATAATTATTACACCGGGCATTCTTACCCCCGTCCACCGTCTATTTTCCACTTTGACTCCGCTGATAACGGTTGATTCGTAGCTTTGATTTGGGTCATGAGCGAGGTTTGGTTTGGCGTCAATTTCTAGATGCCCGTTTAGGTTAGCAAGTTCATTCTGATGGTGACTTTTTTGATGATGCTATTGTTCGATAGCCATTGTTCTGCTGATTCTTTTTCTTCTGGTTTCACCGATATCGTGACAAAAGAAGGACAATCAATCGATTTTGTTTTGATATTTTTTGTATCTTCCATACTTTACTTGAATTTTTCCAACTATTTGTTTGCATGTCCTTAATCGCTTTTATAGTTTGTAGCTAGAATTCGACTGGTGTGCAAATACTTATGCCGTGCACTTGAGGTTAATACATTGGCAAATGATGGTGATATGAACACTCTCGTTTGTAATCAATGTTACGCTATAGACCTCAATAAAATATCAGTTTTGTGATGTCTTATCGTGGATTTGTAGTGCATTTCGACACATGACCATTAATTTAAAACAGTTGGAACAGAAACAACATTAAAAATGTAATCAGGGACTGTGAGAATTGACAGTTTACTGCCATTATAAACATCTCTTTTCTAAAAATAACAGATGTTTCCCTTGCTTTCAAGCAATGTAATTTCAAAGATCAATTAAAATTCTAAAGCATGTCTTTCTTGCTGCACGTTTTACAGCCGTGAATTGTGTTTCCTGAATTTTCCCATCAACCTCGGTATTTCAACAGCAGGTATATTTATGTACAAAGGAAATAGAAATTGGAAGATCTTGGCGATAATTTATTCATGTCTTCTAAATATTTAGACATGGGTCATGATTTACTGCAGACAGTAGCTGGCATTCTTCATAATAAATCCATCGACAGGAAACAAGAACGTTGGAATAACTACCAAATGGTCATCATCACAGTACGAGCGATAATCGTGAGGTAAATTACGTACAGCCATAACGCACGGAAAAGCAAAATGTGTATTTAAACCCGATTTGAGTGCGCAAATAATACTTAATATAATATTCTCTTTATGACGATAGACGGGGGTTTTACACCGTAACGACAGTCCGATCTGAATTTACTGGAGTGTATTTTTTTCTTCACTTGATTTCATTTTAACGGAGAGCTAATAAGCAAATGGCAAGATATCCGTTTACTGGGGTCAAACCAGCACATTTGCTTTCAGAAAACGGTTGTTTGACAGGATCGCACGAACATGCAAAATAAGTTAAACCAAGGTGTACACTTGACGCAGGCGGTAAACTGGATCAAGACACAGTAGCTTATTCTCGATGCGGTCAATTTGAAATTGTTAAAAATGGATAGGGAAAATGTAATAAACAGAAAATTCAATGTTGTTCTCTTGAATATCAAAATAATATCACTCCTGACGCAGAATTCTATCTTACACTTGATCTAATATTGTTATTCAAGAAAACAACATTGCATATCCTCTCTATATCTTTATTAATAGCTGTAAGCAGTAACGCAGACTGTAAGCTTACTCTTACTCCTTGCACGAGGAAAATTGTATTTTACATTACTGTAGTAATATAGATACTAATAGTTCGACGTAAATAGAGGATCTGTAATGAGTTTCCATTTCATAAATCTAATATGAAAGGGAAACGAATTTCAGATTCATTTTTATTATATGACCTGCAAAACATTTATAAACAAATTCAAATATGCCTTTTATTTCCAATACACAACCGAAACACAGAAAAAACAAACAGAGTCACATATAAATGCGCCTAAAAATAAAGTTCCTGAAAAAGATGAATTTGCATAATCCATAGGTTTAATATATTTTTCTCATGACAATACCTTGATAACCAATGAAAAACGAACAATTGCACATGGTGTAAATGTTTTTAACGAAAAAACATAATTTGAACAATTTGTTTCGCAAGTTTCAGTAATGATTATGACGTCACTTGGCGCGCACTATGTTTACACACATGAGTCTATGATGAAGAAGTTAGTCACTATCATTAGAATTATACAGAACCATTGGGCATCTTCTTTTGATAGGTGGTGAATGAATGCCATTGTCTGTTGAATTAATGTGAATATTAATTGTTCCCCCGAATACATTGCCGCCAAACATTGTGTTTAAACTACCGCGGAAAAACAAATTAAAGGCGGACCTGTTCGCAGTGTTTTGAATTGAGATATCACACGTGTTTGTAGTCGAAAACATCACTTGATTCTGAACGGAGTTATTTTGTGTAACCGTGTTATGGGAAAGGGTTCTGGAATAACTTTGTGTTGAACGTCACTGACGTGGCTGTAGTTGTTTACACTCTGCAATTGCAATGGCCAGTTATTTGCATTATTTGGTTTGGTGGAACATTTTTCTCGCCGAGTTTTTGGACCAAGTGTTTACGGACACTGTGGTTGGACAACTTTTTGTCAGACGGGATATCGGCAGCACAAGCCATGTTTTTCACCAAACCGGTAAGTTTATCCACACCAATTGGTTGTCGTTTAAAACACGGATCAGTTGATTTCATTTGAGACTGTTTAGTGTGCGTTTCAACGTAGAAAGGGTCGGTGGCATTGCAATAATCAGCTGGTCTCTTCAACGCGTATGTTTTATAAATATTTACAGGGCATGCGCAGCGATCAGCATTTTCAAAGATAGCCCACATTTTGAGTTTGATTGGCTGCACATCCCTAGGATTTGTTCCCTGACTAGTTTTTGTCTGTCTTTCGTAATATTCCAAATAGTCTTAGCTAAAAAAATTCCGAAACAACTTTACATCTCCACAACGCATTGAGCGATGCTCATTTGACCCCCGCAGACAAAAAAGACAGTATTATAAAACTACAAAGTGTTTATGATGTTGTTAGGATTTTCAGTTCCACACTGCCCATTTCCCCACAGAATTTCAATTTCAACATCGGATATTGGCTCTGCTTTCATTGGTTTATTGTCATTTCGGTCACGTTTGAGCATCCGCTGCTTTGCTGTCAAAACTTGCCGTAACATTGCAAACCCCACACTGCCAACAAGAGAGAAACCATAGTCATATCTGCATAGCTGCCTATCAAAAGAGCTCATAAATTCTCTTAAAGAACTCTTGGTTCATACTCTGCGCCATCTTGTTTCCGGATTATATTGAAATATTTACACAAGAGTGTGCTCAACTCTTGAGGGGGATTTGATAGATTTCTCTCGTTTCATTTTCATTTTTCAAAAATTGCTGTAAGATTTTCAAGTCATAATGAGTCTTTGACAGGGTATTTTTGTTTGCCTGTTTATTTACATAAGCATCACTATCTTAATCATCTATCACCACAAACCGTAGGGGATTAGCATTCTCTTTACCCTTTGTCTGCCTAGCCTTAACGTTAGGCATAGTGCTTGTTTTTACAGTCTTTTCAACATCACCGCTAGGTTTGGATTGTAACGTAAGGCGATCGCACTCAAGATCTACCTCGAAATCTATACCCTCAATCTTTACAGAAAATATTCTGCCTTTTTCCTTGGTTTAGTCATACTACCGCTTCCTTTTTGGTCAATTAAAACGATATCGCCGATATGGAATCTTGCCACAATGGCGGCCATGTTTTACTATGTATCGTAGTACAAAATGTTTGGTTCCCACGCGTATTAATATTGTAATGTGACGTCATAATCAATTTCAAGCCAATCAAAACAGTTAGAAGTCATTTATTCCCGATTCATAACGTTGTGCCAGTTATTTTGAGTTTTGAGTCTCATCATAAGTAAGGATGATACAGGAGGGTAGCCATAACCCATTAGCATTTGCTTCCGATCACGTGTTATACTGAAATTTTTTCTCCTCGAGGGGCCATGGCTGTGTGTTAGAAACGCCGTCATTTCTTCCCAATTCATAACGTTCTGCCAGTTATTTTTTAAATTTCGGACCTAAGAAGATACAGTTTCATACTTACCTGTATTCTAAATTGTTGTGTTTGATGCATATTTTGGCAATAACACGTGATCGGAAGCAAATGCTAATGGGTTATGGCTACCCTCCTGTATCATCCTTACTTATGATGAAGCATTGCAGCATGGATAGAGCTCTTCGTAAAAAATATATAAAAATGTTCTTGTTACTATTGGTGTTAACCAGTAAGAGCATAAACAGAA
>JAUMGZ010176385.1:0-25998 GCA_032359645.1 Pododesmus macrochisma | reverse complement strand
CCTTCATGTGTACAATCTTGAATCCCCTTCCCCTTAGGATGCTTCCTGCCAAATTTGGTTGAAATCTGCCCTATAGTGAGATATCCTAACTGCAGCTCTGTTGAGTGACATAGATGGTGCCGCCTATTTTAACTAAGAAAGGGAGCATCAAGAACATCTATTAAATAAACGATGTGTCTACAAAGGAGCTAGCGTTTCCTGCTACCCATGTGTCATCCGCCGCGATGTTTCCGTGTCAGATAGGTGTATGGCTACCCTTTCCAAAGGAAAGAAAAGGGGGCATGCCACAATAAGTATCTGTCATTAATATCGTTTCGAAACACGAAAGGATAAACAAACCATTGACAAGATATCAATAGAAACAGTAACGGTACAAGCAAAGTGCTGAATGCATTCTGGTGCTGAATTGTACGATGTTCTGTTGTTTGTTTGTCAATGTCTTTAGTTCTGATGATTCCACTCGTCTTGTTTCTCACATAGATCATTGACATTCTTCTTTTATAGATATCGTATTTAATGGTTTCCAGTTTCTAATTTGCAATGTTATTTTTTAGCGAATCTGTTTTCCTCGTTGCGTGTCGATGTTGATGTGGTTGATGTGGTTTTGGTCTTTACACACGGATCCCCTTAACGCCTTGACATGTGGTTATTTAGTCTATGTTGATCTAGACCTTGTCTATTCTAAATTCGTTTGCTCTTTAAAGTTGGTTGCAGGCAAAATACAAGAACAAAAACCAGCAACATCAAGACATACAAACATCAATATTTAGACTCTAAAACAAGCAATATTAAGTCGTCGGCGTGCTAGTGTGAGCAAGTTGCCAGTGACTTGCCGTAAGTCGGTGATTTACTCCGGGGGTACTCCGGTTTCCTTCACAAGAAAAACTGGCACGTCCGTAAATGACCTAAGCTTGTTTTCGGACAATAAGCCCTTAATACAAACAAACAAACAAAGCAATATTAAGATACAAACCAAGCAATAACATGACACAATAACACTTTTAACAGTAATATCAAGATAAAAAAACCACAACTTCAAGAAACAAAAAACCAGCAACAACAAAATACACTAGAACAATAACATCAAGAAACAACAACCATCATTTTCAAGACATAAAAAACCCAATAGACATCAAGACACTTACAGGAGGAACATGTCGACACTATAACCAGCATCACCAAGGCACAAAAGCCACCAACATCAACTCAAAAAACAGGCAACAGTACGACATATAAAAAACATTAGAACTGTTCAAAAGAACAGCACTAGAAAGCTATTTTTTAAGTTTTTTCAGATGTCTTATTTTTGAGAAAGTGGGCGGGAAGTCGGTGAAACCAAAGACAAGCAAGAAAACAAATTACTATTTCTCAGATTATTTAGTCTAAAATATTTGTAATACCCTTTAACAACAACACAACGAGATTATCATACTATCTTTTGTGAAGAGTTTTCCCTAATGTTGTAGTATCTAGAAGTTAATATTATACTGCATTGTGTCTGCAAAGTATTTCGCAATGTTCAGAGCATTGAAGAAGTTGTCCATAAAACACAAATTTATATCATAAATCCTACATCGCCTCTTTTTTATATTGTCTTAATACATCATATATACAAACCCTGCGTACGTCCGACATATTACTATCTTTTTTATGTTGAAGCACGATGACGTTTTCATGAAAAAGTGCATTATATTTATAATGTTTGTGTCCATGGTTTCACAGCTTGCTTGTTTCATGTTGAAAACTCGTACATTTCAAATGCCACGTCTTCTTTGTATGATGTGACAACTAACATATCCCGAGTTTTATTGAACGCAATAGCATACGGGTCCTTCATTGTGTTTAAATTGTGTACAATAACTCTGTGTATCGTACCGTCACTAGATATTTGATGTATGTTCTTGGAGACAAAACCTACTACGTAGACATTGTCATAGGGATCAACACAAATACCACGAGGACCACGCAAGTATTTAGTTTCATATCTCCAAATAACATTAAACTTCTTATCACACGCAACGATTTTATCACCGTCACGATGAAAGAACCGTTGTCCATCGTTAGATGCAGCTATATATGGTTTTCCTTGACGTATTGTCACACTGCTGATGTTGTTCCCGTGGACATCATATAGTACAACCTTCCTATTAACATGTCCTATAATGGTGGTATCCATAATCACACCTATACCCCAGGCTTCATCTTGTACATTCACCCTTTTGTCTACCTCTTCTCCTTGTAGTGAGTAGTGATGAACACTGTTCTGATCACATATTACGTGGACTACCTTCTCGTCATCACTTAGATCCATACACGATGGATGACCGTTAACTTTGATTTCTGTCTTGATCTTCATGTCGTCGTTTAGCAGCACTAGTCGTTTGTATTCATTATCTAGGAGTAGAAGATTCCTTCGGTTTACGACTTTAACATCAGTGAACCAAGGAGTAGCCGAACCACTTTTAAGATTAAGTTCTGCACATGTTTCAATTGTTCGTATTCATTCGCGATATTGTTCTCAAATTTAGCATAAAGTTCATCAAGTTTGACTTTTACTGTATTCACTAATCCGATTGCATTCAAAAGAACGGCCGACTTATCCAACGCAAGTTTGGCGAGACACGAATCGTTTTCATCTATTACTTTTTGAACCTTCTTTTGTGTCTCTACAAACACTGCTGTTTGTTTTTCAAGGTAATTGTTGTCCAGGCAAGCTTGACTCAAATCGTCAATGGGTATCATTTCCTCACATTTTTGGTGATTCGTAAATGCACAGAGAGAACAGCAGACAATGTTATGCAAACGACAGTACAATTCTAACGGTTTATTTTTGTGAGACTTACAATAAATGTCAATATTTAACTTGCTTGCTAAAATCTCCTGCTGTGTCACGCACTCCATAGCCACAGTCCGGTGTTGTGAAAAAGGTTTAACTCGTCTATGGAAAACGTAACATTGATCACATAAAGACTCCTTGCAGACCGTGCACCATTTCGTTGCCGGTGTTGATTCACCATCCCTAGTACACCAGTCACACAGTGTCTGAGACATGTCGTTGTCCTCGTCGTCTGAGACTACACAAGTCGCCATAGTTAGTATAACGTCTAATGTAGATGAATTAAAATCGTTGTCCTTGCAGTCAGCGAGAAAATGATGATTGTATTCAAACTTCCTGGTATGGTATAACATTACATTGTGAACAACACAGTCAAGACTCTAAATAACTGTCCTTTTAAACCGTACGTTATCACCGAGAAACTGGCGATTGTATACACACTTCCTGGTGTGGTTTAATATTATATTTTGTACAGCCCAGTCACGGCTTTAAATAGTAACAATCCTTTACACATATCCATAAAACGAGCTGTTTAAATCCAAGTCTGTGTTGTTATTTTCATAAAATAGTATTTAGATCTGTTGATAACGATTCAGGTGATAGATATACCAACGTTAGGGGCCATTCATAATTATCATCCTTTTCCAAAGTCTGCAAACAGCACTCTTTTCTCAAACCCTCCGCCCCCCTGCAAAAGTGTACATCATCCTTTATCATACCGCTGTTTGTTGTATTAGACACATTTGTTTTACTTGTTTTTTGTGTGTCAAACAACGTTCGTTGTTGCGCGCCATTTCTCAAATAATGTAAACAATGTCATTATCAATGCTCTGGCGAACGAGATTAAGAACACTATAGGAAATAAAATGGAGCCACATTTCAGATTTTGAAATGTTGCGATATCTTGAAGTTTAAGCGTGCAAAACAATGATGACAAGCAAACCCCTCCCCCTAGCGTGCGGTTTGCAGGCTTTAGAAAAAGGATGATAATTATGGATGACCCCTTACAGTTTTTAACAACGTCTTCATCCCTTATTTGATGTCAAACTACGACGACAAATAACGGCCGCAACTTTACAACAAAGAGCGTTGAATCTTTACAGGTAAAATAAAGTAGTAATTCGAAAAAACCAAGAAGGTATTGTAAAGCCGTAAGTCCATGGACATTGGCAAGGACAAGGAAAAAGTTGAACGTACACAGAAAACATTACCAAATATACATGTATTAACTAATAAAGGAAACAACGTGGACTTGTATTAATACACTCAAAACGAACCCAGGTGCTCCGCAATATGGTACGCGTTTCCTGATGCGTGTTAAGTAGTTTAAATCATAACTATTAGAGATGTTAATATCCGCATGTTCCTGAGGATTACCAACAGTTAATTTATTTACATTGGTGTAAACAGGTCGTGGTATTTATTGGGGACATTATAAAATGGTTGACAGAAATAGCAGAATACCCTCACATACATAATATGACCGGAAGCATAGTTAACTGTGTGAATCTATTTACATTGATGTAAACAGGTTGTGATATTTATTTAGTACATGATACAATGGTTGACACAAATAGCAGAATACCCTCACAACCATAATTTGACCGGAAGCATAGTTAACTGTGAAAACATGGATTATAGTCATGCTCATCTACATGATGAACATACCACTTTTGGGCAGTGTACTAGGGAAAATTAACATTTTACGATACAGAACCTGTAACAACATACATTTTAAAAGTGAAATTGAACTAAGCAGAATGATATTGAACACACATGTGGGACAATGAATGGTTGAATATTGTTTTGGAGATACTTCACCTGCTTGTTGCATGATTTAGCTTTGCGTTAAATCATGATTGATTTTCAGTCCCTTTTAAATGTTATTGGTAATATGTATATATATACATGCATTTATAGTTGTATTATGTGTGTATAGTAAATATGGACAGATAAAGAAACATAAAATGTACCACCGCAAAACCTATCTGGCTAGCGAAGTACATGTAATACAAGGCTTGTTTAACTGTCTGTGTCATGTTTTTGTATGAAAAAACTGTTTAGACAAACAAACAACTGTGATAAGTGTTATTGCGATATACGACTAAAAAATTGATAACCACTATAAGATCATCGCTCATTCTCCTAAGGGTTGATTAGATAACACAGAAAGGGCAACACAACACGTGATGACACGGAAATCTATGAAGAAAGAGGAAAGGTTAATATAACTGAGAGAGCATGTCGCCCTTTCAAGGCCAATTTTATAAATTTGTGATCAAGCAACCGTTGACTTATGATGTTATACAGAATGTCATTTTTATTTTGCTTTGCAGTCATATTACCCTGATCTTGTTTGCAGTGTCCGGTATTCGAAGTTACACAAAAAAAAAAACGAAATAGACCGCAACCGACTTCAATACTTCACAGATATTATATTTTTGTGAAAGTTTTTTTTTTAAATACAGAGATTTGGTCACATGTGTTCCTGCTTTTTACCAGACAAAACACACATTATAATGTTTACTATGCGAAGCAAGTTGTCCGTGTTATGCACGCGCACGAGTTAAAACAAAATGATTTATGTATATAATGTTGTCGCATATATAATAAGATAATTACATGTAAATTCATGTGCATGACATTTTTACTTGACAGAACTGTACATGTCTACATTTATATGTACCTGATGACTTGTGCATTTTGGTTCATATTCGTCAATACTTTTGGAATATGTCGTGTTTCTGTTGTGTAAGGTATATGTATGTTTTTTTTTAAATACTGGAACATATGTAGAATAAACATATGGTAAATAGCATATTGAATCTTTAAATGTTTTTAATGGTATTAAGAAAGTGTTGCTATAAATGTTAACCGAGGAAGCGAAAACGCGTCCTGAAAAGAACTGAAAATGTGTAATATAATCAGTGTTTGCCTAGATATAAGATATCTATATACCTCTCGAGTGTTATATAGTGTTCGAATGTGCACAAAAAAATTATTTAAAGTCACGGCGTTGACGTGTTGATAAAGAAGTGTGATTTAAGTGTTATCTAAATTCAAATAAAGATGTAATTTGTTTTAGATAGACAATGGGGGATACTGAACATGAAGGCATTGATGACCTGTGGCTTGGGCTACCAATATGGCAAGGCATTGCTGTGCCGCGTTTCTCCCATGTGAAAACCAGCTTGAAGGACCATCTGTCTGCTATACGTAGTCTAGATACCCACGAATCTGACATACTCTATTGTACATTTCCAAAATCAGGTAAGCGCTTCATACTTATACCATGACAATGAATACGGAATAAATAAAACCACGACGTTTAAACAGCGAAACTGATTATCCGAGGTATTTTGTGAAATTATAACGTATTTGCAATTTGTCGTATGTCATTAGAACATATAATTCTCCTACTGTGTAACTATACTATATATTAAGAGATGTGGTTGTTTGAAGGTTTCTTTCTTGTAAATTGTCGAATTTGCGTCTCGCCGCGACGAAGGAGTGAAAGCGGGACTAAGGTGTTCCCTTTCCTTCGTCGGCGACGACGTCAACATTTAGATCCAGCTTTAAGTTTTCGTTTTCAGTCTATTTCTCAAAAAGTACAAGTGCTATAACATTCATACTTGTATAATTGTTACATCTTAGACCATGCATCACATTATATACTGCAGATGCTGAATATGACATTTAGTTCGTGGTCCATTGACTTTGATTTTGTATTAGCTCCAACGTTATGTCGTTTTCATTCTAATTGTCCAAAAGTACAAATGTTAGGGCATTCATATTTGGAACATAGTTGCATTTAGACCAAGTGTCACATGTTTCATTGTCCGTTGACTTTGTGATGCTGAATTTTACTTTTTGTTTTTATATAATTTATAAAAAAGTGCAAGAGTTTTTGCTTCATACTTAGGTCATGGTAATAACTAAAAGCTAGATAATTTTTTTCTTTCTACCATGTGTGGATTAATGGTAAAAGCGGAAATGATACATATCATTCCGCGGAATCGCTGTTTTTTGTGCAGTCACTTTTTTTTAGACAATATTTTCATTTGGAAGTTTTTCACATGGAGTGTTTACCTGCTTATTGTAAAGACTAGAAATAGATTTGAGTATAAAACATCAAATACAACACATGGTTGTGGATATATCTAATACATGAATTATATCAAATCACTGTTACATGTATAATTGAAATAGCAAACGTAACAATATCAATCCTGCGTCCAAATCCGGAAATTGGGGTATTGCGCAAAACAAATATAATATTCTTTAAAAGAAGCAAGCAGTATGCAATCCAGACTGTCTATTAATTGAGAGAAAAAAACGTAATAGATATAAGTCTATATGTAAGAAATCACAACAATACTTCATTTAACATTAATGTAGATACCCTCGTCGACTGTAAGGAAAACTACATATTCAAAATGAACATGATGTTAAGATCATTAAAAATTACTTTCATATATTACCAACTTTCTTACGAAATACATAATGCTTTACTGATGATCAGAGTCGAAGGAACACATGTAGTTACAATGTAATTTACAAACAAAGAAACCAGTTAAGTTGTAAATGTTACGCAGTTATTCCAAATCGTTGCCAATTAGGCAATATCTCACGTCCAAGGCTCTGGATATAAACCGCGGAACTCAATAAGTAAAACATTTAACTTTGATTAACTTCACTATTTCAATCTAGGTACAAACTGGATCCATGAAATTATCATGATGCTGATCCATGGTACTCCTGAATACACAAAGGTGCATAAAATGTCTGTTATGCTAGAAGCCATTCCAACAATGGATGATGTTGCTGATCTTTCCTCTCCCAGGGTTCTCAACACACATGTTCCATTTCATTTTCTTCCAAATAAGCACGTGCAAGAAGGATACAGGATTATACATGCATTGCGGAATCCAAAAGACGTCACTGTTTCCATGTACAATCACTTTTCGAGGACTCGTGGTGTTCTAACCGATCAGTATCCAGGGTCGTGGAACAACTTCGTGAAACTTGTATGTGACAATGACATGAGTAAGAAAATGTACTTAAAATATCACATTAGTATTGCACAATAAGTATGACCCAAGTAACAATTAAATGTCAACCTCTCCAGATATAACTCTTAACTTCATATTAAATATTTTTTAACTTGGATGACACGGAAGCATCACTACGGATGTCACACGTGTGGCAGTAAACATTTACCTTTTCGCGAGCACCTGGTTTCGCTTCTATTTTTTGAATAGAAGTTCTTGTATTTTCCTTTCAAGTTAATGAATACATATTTGGTTATTTTTTGTCTGTGTGCGTCCCACGTTTTCCTTTTTTTGTCCATGTCCCAAAGCCTTGGTTTTCGTATTTACTATTTTAGATACATGTACGGACGTTGACAGTTTCGTATAAAGTAGTCGTATATATTGTTTTCGATTTCATTATAATTGAATTGAATAAAAAGTGGCATGTGTCTTAATTACAACTACATTTCCTCAATATATCTGTCATTCCTCTTCTTGTAAGCTGTCACCCATAGCTCGCCGACTCTAAAATTCACAACTAAGAAAAATCAAAAGTTTACATTTATTTTTCCTTTATTATACATATACTTTGTTGTTCATTACAATCCATTTCATCCTGGAGCAGTTAATGCTATATAACGACACATAAGTGAAATATTCGATTTCTGAATTCAACATCGTAATATTGTCAAACAAATTAACATACCTCAAGGAATGCATACATCTGTACAGGATAATAAGCGAGTTGGACATTCTAAATCTAGAAAATACCAAATACTATTTTTTAATTCCGTAAAACAACATTGATATGCATATGTAGGACAGATATAAGGATTATTACATGTAACATAAATAGCGCCAGCTATTTAGTTTTCATGGGTATTTAATTGTGATATTGAGATAATTCCAACACTCGGACGTGCCACTCTCTGACTCTGGCGCAACAAAGATCACATGTGAAGTGCGAGAAGAGTAGATAAACGTTTGCCGATTTATTGGATAACTACAAGTAATAGTTTATGATCATAAGACCGTTCGGAAATTCAAAATCACATGTGGAGTACGAGATGAGTAGATCTACACGTGCCGATGAATTGGATAACTAATAGTTTAGGATAATAAGACCAATCGGAATTTCAAAATCACATATTGAGTGCGAGATGTGTAGATTTACACGTGCCGATGAATTGGATAACTAATAGTTTAGGATAATAAGACCCTTCGGAAATTCAAAATCACATGTGAAGTGCGAGAAGAGTAGATATACGTGGGCTGATTTTTTGGATAACTACATGTAATAGTATAGAATAATAAGGCCAATCGGAAATTCAAAATCACATGTGGAGTACGAGATGAGTAGATCTACACGTGCCGATAAATTGGATAACTAATAGTTTAGGATAATAAGACTAATCGGACATTCAAGATCACATGCGGAGTGCTAGAAGAGTAGATACACATGTGATGATTTATTGGTTTTTCTCCTTTGGCCTTTGTCACAATATCGGTGAAAGATTCTGGACGTGACGTTAAGCCCTAATTAAACAAACAAACAATCATTATCGAACAATTCATATAATTTACTTCGTCTTTATATTGCTTCTCTTGCAGTTCTATCAGTAGCTTTTCCTCCATTGGTATTTCGTCTTTATATGAATACTTACCCTCCATTAAGATATGCTGCTGCTAAAAGTGTAACACCTGCATATGTATTTCATGTTCTTGTTTTAAGAGTTGTATGGTGGATGGTTTGATTATGTAAAGCAGTTTGAGGAGGAAATACACAGAGGGAACTTACGGAATGTTCATTCTTTGTTCTATGAAGATATGCATCAGGTATTGGTAGAATCTTGCACCTGTTTCTGTTCAAGATAGAATTATCTCAGACGAGGGGTGGTATGCATGCTAAATATCTTAAGACGAGGCGATATATGTAGTCAATGTGTCTGTCCGTCGACATGTAGGGTATATGATTTTTCCGTGTTACTCCTCTAACAGTTTTAACTCAGAACGTTTTTTTCTTTTACAGCATTTATAAGCATATACAAAAGATGTGCATATGAATAGGAATTTTAATGTACTTTAATTTTTCAGTATTGCAAAACCTTCACCACCAACAGAAAAAATAAAAAAAATTCGTTTCGCGTCCTCCCAGAAAACTTAAATGGAATAGCCCTGAGTCATTGTTTGTGAAATTGTGCATGTAAATTAAGGGTACATGTACATGTTTTGTCATTCTAACTTATCTTACTTTTTGCAAGCTAGAACCTTTTAATTTTCTGGAGGTTTGTACACAATACGAAAAGCGTGCATTATATCAGGATTTTGATTTTCATTAATTTTCACAAAATTACGGGTTGTTGAACTCGATCAATTTGAGTAAAAGTTCACTTATAGACACACGATTGATTGCTTCCATACCACGAGCACCTGGTTTCGGTTCTAGTTTTTTAATAGAAGATCGTGATGTTTCAATGTTTAGTTAATAAATGTATATTTGGTTCATTTTTCTGTGTGCGTCCAACGTTTTCTTATTGTTTGCCAATGTTCATGGACTTACGGCCTAGAATATCGTCTTGGTTTTCGATTTACTATTTTTTTTTTCTTACACATATTATTGTTTTCAAGCTTAAACAATTATATTTGATGTTGATAGCCATCTTCGTTCATCTAACTTATTTATACATAATTATATAGTCGTGAAAACCATCACATTTCGTGTCCTTGAATTGATCAAATATCAGACAACCAGGAAAGTCAAGTACGAGGTAGAACTCGCGGGGCATCATTTGTGAATACAGACACAGCCAATATACAATTAACAAATCACACCTCATGTGACAAAATGGGTCCCATCAGATAGTGGGGCTCCTGTGGTAGCAGGGCTCCTCCGATTATCTAGTGTTGAGGAACTTGGGGCCCAATTTAACATTGCTATTGACATCCCCCTTAAGTATGCAAGTTAATACTGAAAACACTCTGGCTAAGTTCGAACGCCAATGCGATGCATGCATATTTACGCATATTAATGAGGGTACTAAACTCTCATTGGTTAATTGGTTCCCGTGCTCTAACTGCTCTGAAAATAGTCTGACTTCCAAAAATATTGTATGCAAGTACACAACGACAAGATTTAGGCTAAAATCGAAGGCCAATGCGAGGTGTGCATATGTTCGCATACCATTTAGGTTACTAACTTCTCATTGTTTAATCGGTTTCCGTCTTTCAATTGCTCCGAAATCGGTCCGATTTTAACCAAATATGGAATGGAAGTACATAATGACAAGATTCATATTTAATTTGATACTCAATACAATATGTTGTTTTCTTCAAAATCGTCAATTAACATAAATTCATTGAATTTGCTTGTTAATTCTATATCTATACTTTAGACTTCTTGTCTTTTGCGGAAAGTGAAAGGGTTGAGGCCTCAATAACTGGCTTAACCATACAACCCGGTTTATTGTTGAGTGACCTGTATTTAGTCGGTCCACATGTATAATTTGTCTTGAGAATTGTTGTGACGACATGTTAATTCCTCTTGATTCTGGTACTGAATTGTTAGATGTGGTATTTGTTTGTCTGTCATTGTCTTTCGTACTGATAATTCAACTAATTTTGTTTTCAATTATTTTTTTGAAGAATCCAGTCGCTGAAATACAACGACTTGCAAAATTTCTTGAGGTAGATTGCAACGACTCCATGGCACTTGAAATTCAACACAAGTGTTCATTTGATAACATGTTTAACCATCACGAAACTTTGGAATTTGTTGAAAAGGAAGTTAAAACGGAATCAGTCGATGGCAAAACTAATTTGATGTTCAGGAAAGGTAATAATTCCGGATTAGCGGTACTACTTATTCAATGTATTTAAAAATCGTATTAAAGATAAACAAAATATACTGTATGGGTCTGTACTGACTCCAAACTGATGAGTTTTAATTTGACTGAATACATCCTATACACATAACGTCAGTATTTTGCTTGTTGTTACCACGTTTTGTTCATATTGTGATTTTGTCAAGTTATTTGGATCATATACACACCGTTGACGCTTTCTGCTACTTTTGAGTGTTGTCCGCCCCATATATCCTCTTAAATTGTAAGATAAATATGGTCGATGAACCTTCAAAAGATAAGTCCATGTTATACAAGTTATGCAAAAGGAAATTCAGTTAATGTTGAACTAACCCGTATGACCCAGTCGTTATCTTACACTCTCTACAATTGCTTCATTTAAAGCTCAAAGGACAGTACGGTGGCGCTAGAGGGCGCTGAATTATTAGAGTTAATGTTGAACAATGTGTAGAGGTAATTCGGATTTTTATTGGGACACTATTACGACACATAAAGAGGCCACGAAACAGCTTATAAACTTTAGCAATGGATTAATTACGACTTAACACAATTATAATAATAACTTAATAATAATTAAAAACATTAATAGCCTAATAAATCAACTTATACATCTGTCAAATGTATGCAGTAACAACTACAAATGTTAAAATGTCTGAAATCCCTTTAATCTAATAAATATGTATCACAACAATATATATTCATTATATATACAATGTAAATCATAAACTTGAAAAATGTATACAAAAATACTTTTTATACGACCCTGGCGTTATTGCTTTTAGGTTCTTTTAACAATTGATATGAAGAACACTCTTGCACGATCTATTTCTGGAAAAATCGTCTTTTAGATAGAGTAGTAAATCGAAAAATCAGGACGATATTATAAAGCCGTAAGTTCATGGACATTGGCAAACAATAAGACAACGTTGGACGCACACAGACAAAAATTAACCAAATACACGTTTATTAACTAATACAAGGAAACATCACGAACTTCTATTAAAAACCTAGAAGCGAAACCAGGTGCTTGTGATATGGAAAGCGTTTCCTGCTCAAAAGTGTAACCCGCTGCGTGTCATTCCAGTGTATGTTAACCATTTCCACTGTTTAAATAGATCATATCATTCTCATAACTCAACAAGTATTTAAAAATCTTCTGTGGACAACATTCTTATTTTAAAAACACGTATCACACAAACAATAAGCATTATATAATCCTTCTCAATATCACATATATGTTACATTAGTGAGTCTCATCAATATTGTATGTTTCTTATTGTTTCATAGTTACAAATGTAGCGACATATGCTGTACTAATTTAGAGACATAAATTGACATTATCACTCTGAAATGTTTTTTAAATTTGTGTTTTGGATGTACGATATCTCTCATGACAATGTATTTCTCAATTGTTGACTTATGGTTTTGCTTCTATTGTTTTAATCTAAGTTCGTGATGTTTCCATTTTTAGTCAATAAATGTATATTTGGTTAATTTTTCTGTGTGCGTCCAACGTTTTCTTATTGTTTGCCAATATCCATTGACTTATGGCTTTTTAATATTGTCCTGATTTTTCGATTTACTACTTTAAGTTCGTTTTGGTTTCTGTTTAAAGTGCTAAGGAACGCATACAATATAAACATTTACATATATTTCGATTCTTAGACGCAGGCATTTTACTGCAAGAGCGATAAGAGTTTTGAGTTAATTTCATTTTTGTAATTTCTGTTACATGCACCTTCTGAAGCAGACCGCTTAATTCTTTAATTTGCATATTTCACAGGAGTTGTTGGAGATTGGAAGAACTGGTTTACCGTGACACAAAACGAAATGTTTAATGTTGCACTGAAAAGAGAGATGGGGAACTCTAAATTAGTGTTTAAATACCAAATCTGACATAAGAGACAATCAATTGTGTTAAGCTTTTCCATCGCGAAAAATGGCCTATTTGATATTTGTTTTAAACGGTTAGTGCTTCAAACGTTATACATATGTGAAAATTATGAATAATGTGTTTTTTCTCCTTAAGAAAACCCTATAGTTATACGATCGTGCTGTCGTACTGCACGCGCATATTAAGTGTGCTTGCGCGCGAGCGTGTGTATGTCAGCATGTGTATCTGTGCGCGCGTGAATAACTTCATTTCGTTTTGTTCTCATACAATGCAAATTAATTAATTATTAATTAGGTTTAATTAATAAACTATGATATTTTACATGTTCGACAGAGGTATAAAACAAGTTTGCTGAATACGTGTGTAAATGTAATATAGTTACCGGCACGCATTTGCACTTAGTGTCTGGGCCAGAAAAGCGACTTGTGTAGGTAGGGAGAGACCCAATCATATGTAGGTAATTTCTTACCGAGATACCAGCTATGCACTTAACGTGTTTGTGTTTCCATTTTTAGTTAATAAATGTATATTTGGTTACTTTTCCTGTGTGCGTCCAACGTTTTCTTATTGTTTGTCAATGTTCATGGACTTACGGCTTTAAAATATCGTCCTGATTTTTAGACTTACTACTTTAAGTTCGTTTTGGTTTCTGTTTAAAGTGCTAAGGAACACATACAATATAAACATTTTAGCACAAAGTATGTGCTTTTGCATAAAGTAATCCTTTTTATGCTGTGCTGTCGTATTGTCATAATCTAGTTCGCAATGCCCGGTATTCGAAGTCACATGTGTTTATCGTTACACAAAAATGGCTGTAACTGATTACAGAGATATATGACACTTGTTAAAACGTTTACTATACGCAGCGAGTCATATCTTAACTCCCTACGTGATAGGAAAAGAAGAGATTAAGCCATTGACATTTTAATTTTGTAGCATAAAATCTTGTATTACTTGTCATTTGATCTACACATTTGCACATATGTAAGTCAGTGACACAATGCAGATACAAATAAATGAAATAAAATTATCCATTTGATATTGACACACGCTTAAAAAAATAAAATGAAGACACATGCTCAACACATACACATTTTTCTTTTATCAAAGGTAAACACTCTTTATAACCAAGATGTATAAAAGAAGTCTCAGTTGAACATCACATTTGATATATTCAACCACACAAATCTCCAATGCATTAAAAGTATGTCTCCGAGTATGTGCTTTTGCCAAAATGTTAATTACGTGACACAATTTGTGAGTGATGGCATATGTGTACATGTAGAATCAATACATCATTTTATTACGGTTCTACGAAGAAGACGTTTCACAATTTATCCCATTTGTTCTATGTCATCAACAGATTCAGTTAGCTGTTTGTTTGGATTTTTTTCTGGGATAAGACATACTCTTCTAATACCCTGTAAAAGAAAATATATTATTTACATCACCAGTATCATAATACAAGAACAGTTGCTATTAGAAAAGTTCAGATTTAATATTTATAGTTTAAATTATTGATTTCAGCGTCAAATTGATACGATGCAGATAATGAGACTGAGTATTCTATATTGATGTAAATGTGTCTGCTGTTTTCTGATTGGTGGATTTATTTCAATTATGCCCCTTCACCTTTGATTATAACAAAACATTACTGGCCTTACAGCAATTTGGTGCTTAGCTTAACATTTATAATAAGTACTTAAACATACAAGTCTTAAATTTCACAATTTTAGTGCCAAAATCAAATATATTACAACAATATTCAGTTCACCTGTTCGTTCAAAGACAATGTGACAGAATTTAATGACATTCCACCGAAAGGCAATTTTCTGGTATGAAAGAATTGAATTGCCCGTGCTATATGCCGAACCACTCTATAGGTATCATGTACTGATAGTATCACTTCCTTGTCGTTAAGGAGACTGTCGAGTGTTAAATTGCATGCTGGTTGTCTGAACAGTGTGCTATGAAACACGTCCATAATCAGTGTTTTGGTATCATGTATTCCATTAGCTGTAATGGAAAATATATATAATACTGACAATTCTTAAACTGTTCGTAAACATATGATACCAAAAGCGTTGATTTGTCCAAAGGCTCATACAACTAACTAACAAAAATGCTCGATTATACAAGGACATTTTAGACATTTTAATAACGCAATGTTTAACGCTTTTCTACTTAGTGTTGAATTTTCAATGTGACAATTTATATTATAATTATTCTTAAGCAATATACACAGTGTTGCGGTCTTAAGAATATGGGTTAAATCTGACGTAACCATACTCATGCTTGTAACCACTTCTTCTTTACAATGATCTTACGCCGAATGTTAGATAGTTGATGTGAAACAATAACCAATAACAAAACAAAAAGAAATAGGATCAACAGAACAAACGCTATTGACAAACAAACAAAACACATTTTCACGTTCATTTTAAAAAAGACTTTTAACATCGTTTTTAATTGGTAGGCACATCATGAAATGTAGACTGTGTGGCACAAAAATCATGAAACTTGACACATATCAATACATGTATCAATGTAAGAAGTTAGTCAATAAAACATGATTTTCAAAATGACGACAATGTTAGTTTTACGAAATCTCTTTGTAACCAATTAACTCAAATGCTTTATGTTCCATGGGCACAATAACATGTTCATTATGCAATCGGTAACACTTGTGAGCAGACGTTCATGAATTTACAAATAAAATTAACGGCTCACACATGAGGTGTAAGAAAGTCTTTCTTGCGGAAACTTAGATATATTGCAAGGTATGGTGTATTACATGCAATATTGATATTATTTAAGCAGTTATGGTATACTTACTTTTAGAACTTGGCCCATTTGTCTGCGCCATCTGTAAACATAATGAAGAAATGAGTCCTACTTTTAGTTTTGAATCAATCATCCTTAACATTTTTATCTACAACTACGAAACGATTCTTGGGAATAAAAGAGAAAAATACTCAAACATTACTAAAAGCGTAGTTAAATATGTTCTAATGGTTCTTTCCAAGATATATCATTGATTTCGCAAAGGAATAAGCAAACGAAAAGCATTTAAGACTTGCAAGTAAATCTCGATATGCTATTAACAGACAAAGGTTAATAACTAACAGCCCTAACGAAATCAATACATATGAAGGTATAACATGAGACGTATTAAAAGAAAAATCAAAAAATGGAGAAAAAGAACCGATGTTGCGTTTTCCATTTTCACGACGCGATCTATTGTACAATTTTAAATTGATGTTTATTCATTATCTATACAACGTTACGTCCAGGTTTAAAATGTTGTTATTTATGAAAATCGTATACCTACCAATTTTCTCCTATATATCTCAGAATATGTATACAGGAATGGATTTAATGCTGAATTGATTGGCAACACCATGACCACTATCCACGGGTATACGTCTTTCGATACAACTTGACCAGCAAGCGCTATTATACCTGTTAAATAAATACACCTTGCTTCCATCTTTATGTAAAAACATACATGTTTCTTAATATTACGTGAAAATGTCTTAGCGATAACATGATAAGTTAAGTCAGTCCTTAATCTTTACACTTCTATAGTTTTCGTAATTGTCTGTTTACTGTTATACGCATTAGTAATTTGGTGCTTTACACAGTCAAAGTGTGCTAATATGACTTTTTCAAAATGAAACAGAGTGCAGAGGAGCGGCAAATATGAAATACTCTAATAAAAAACCCAGTAATTTTACCTACAAATCGTTAGCCTAATTTATCAGCGATCATTGTTCGTATAACTTAAACAAAAAGGGAAATAATTGAAACTGGACTCTTTACTGACAGCTAAAAAATATACACCTTCTGTTCCATAGTGATAATGCATTTTCTTTTAAACCAATCTGTGAGGGGATGTCTGTTCGAGTTTTTAAAGCGCCTTTACCAAATGTGTGTCAATATTTAGCTAAGTTGTAATACTTAATGTATTAGGTTGGACAGTTTGGTTCTTTATAATTCATTGATTCAGTTAGTCATTATTTCTATATATTCAATAATTATATAATATACATCATAACATCTTCTGTACTGACGCAGATTGGATTATTGGTAACGGCTGTCAAGGATATAGAAAAAACATTCCTATTCTGATTACGTGTGCATTTAATTTCGGTTTTATCTATTCTGTTATTCCTTTGCAAAGTTCTCCGTTTGTTAATACTTTTTTCTTTCCATTCTAAAAATAGCTGCCCATACTTCTGATATACTGTTGAGTGACATTTGGTGATCTGAGCTTTCTGACTGGTCGCGCGTTCACTGACGATTAACTTTCACAGATGATTTAACTGGTTCTTTTTTCAAATTCCTAACAATTACTAAACTTAACTAATGAATGACTTAATTTGCTACAAATATTATGAAGAAACATATATAAACAATTACGTGATAAGGTCCAAAGAAAACAGTTGTCTAAATGGATAAAATGACGTTTCAAAAACAAAATATGACATGAATGAATATCAATCATATATGTTGTTAATGTTATTACCTAAAATACTGACTGGAAACCAACACAGAAAATCTGAGGCTACTACGGTGAGTAGTGATCTTGCTACAGCCCTCTCCCTTGCGTTGGAAGCTGATTGGAAACGTCTAGTTGCATTTCTTATTTCCAAAAATAGTACTAATTGTCCAATAGCAACAAAAAGAAATATTACTGAATTAAAGAAGATGAAAATAGACACAGAATACATCCATCCTGAATTGCGATCATTTGTCAATGGTAACGCCACGCACACACTGGACTGCGAGTAGAATCCACTCACTGATGGTATGAATAATGGAATGATCGCAATTGACATCGACAACAGCCATACGACAAGGCACAACATGACAGCTATCCGCTTAGTTATCCTAAATGATGAAAGTGGAAATTTAATTGCCAAAATTCTGTCAAGTGTGATAAGAAATATAATCATTACTGACGCTTCGCTGGAAATGGTTGATATTACACCACTAATGGTACAAAGTGGGCTCACCCTCCATTCTCGATCAAAATATACATACTTTTTACTGTAGATGTTATCAATAATGGCTATAATGAGTAGGTAAGCACCCATGAAGAAGTCAGATATTCCTAAGTTGATCACGAAAAGACTAAATGATCTTGTGTTATTTTTTCTGTCATATGCAACTCTATACATCACTACGACGAAATTTCCAACTAATGAGCATATACCAATGATCCAAACAGCTACTCTTAGAAAGTCAATCCCTATAACATTTTCGCACGATGCTATATTGTCAGCAGGTGCAAAACAATTGTCCTTGCTCACTGATTGAGGTCGTATGCAACAGAAAATAAAAGAATCCGCATATATAACTTGCAAATCTTTAAGACCTTGAAACATATTTTTCTCCACACCAAGTTCCACATTTCCTCGTATGTCTAATGTATGCAGATTGTGTTTTGTATTGAATGTTCCAGGCTCTATTCTTATCAATTCATTGAAGGACAAATTGAGTGTTTGAGCCGATAGAAGGCCGTTAAATGTTGACGGTGCCAAACTATTAATTTTGGACATTGACACGTCAAGGTTTGGCAATAAATCCAACCCATTGAAAGAGTTTATTTCAAGTTCGGAGAGAAGTACATTTCCATCCAGTTTCAATAACTGTAATCTGTTCAAGTCTTTGAATGAGTTTGCTTCAATACTAACAAGTAAGTTGTTACTTAAATCTAGTCTTATGAGGTTCACTAGTCCAAGAAGTGCACTTGCACCCCCAGTGGACAAATGTGAAATTAAGCAACTACTTATGTTCAAATCTATCAACAGCGTGAAAGTCGACAGTTGATAGATTTTCCAGTCAATTTTATTGTAAGAGATATCAAGCTGCCTTATATTTGACGGTAACATTGATGATAGCGGATTTTCCTGGGAAACGTGAGTACTAGTGTGTGACTGGCAAGAATAGGACAAAGAATCACAAACACATCCTTTCGGACACTGAATTTCACAAAGTAACTCGTCGTCTCCTTGCGGACAGTCATGTATTGTATCACATCTCCGATTCATTGGAATACACTGACTGTTAGTATGACACCTATACTGCCCTGGACATGTATTGTTTTCTGTTAAAAGAGAAGCAAAACTGAAAGTGTGAAGAATTATTCAAAAACTTTTATAGAAATACATTAATTTTCATCTGTTGATTAAAGGGAAATCAATCCACCAAAACAGCCTGATCATCGATTTGTCATGCATTTGTCTTCATAAGGCATACCTATATTTGTATAATATTTAATATTAATGTTTTATCCCAATCCTCGTGTAGATTCTGCAGACTCCTTTTGATTCCAAAATTTCTAAATTAGACCCATATGCTATAATATGACTATTATGATTTTGTGAGACGGACCTAAATGTTTGTATTCAGCCAGCTACTAATAATAAATTATAAGCATACTTTACTTATCAAACCGACGCTGGTCACAGTAATACGTTCTTAAGTTGTATAGGTCTTCAACATACAATGTTTAATTATCATCTTTAATTACATTGTAGTTCACATGTTTATCAGAAATACAATCTCACACAGCCATCAATATATAAAAACATAAACTATATATAGCATCAAAGTATAGGTAACTCCTCGCGCGTACATTTAAAACGTTGGCAAGACAATTATATATTATTGTTGGGGTGTGGTTTTTGTCGATGATTACCATCGCAATGTTTACCTCCCACTTCTTAGGCCTTGCAGCTTTGATTTACCGACGCCTTAATTATTCTTAATTCATTTTTTCTAACGCGTCTATTAATGACGGTTGTTTTGACGATAGATCTGAAATTCGGAACGATTTTTTCTTACACGGAACTTTTGATCTGTTCTCTCTAAAATTATTGGAGTCATATTTCAGATTCCGTTTTTGTAATATTAAATGGACGGTATTCGTAATATATATATTACAAATGTTTATTTAATTTCATTTACATGTAAGATTATTTTTAAAACTCATTGCTAACATTTAATAATCTAATTTTTTGTGTTAAGGGCTTATTGTCCGATCAACAGCTTAGGTCATTTACGGACATGCCAGTTTAACTGGTGGAGGAAACCGGAGTACCCGGAGTAAACCACCGACCTACGGCAGGTCACTGGCAACTTTCTCACACTAGGCTGCCCCGGACGGGAATCAAACCTAGGAGGTGAAAGCATACAATCATCATGATTGAATCATGAAGGGTAAAACATATTCAGTAGACCCAAAGTAAGGTTGAGCATGCAGACAGACCTTAATCCTAATGTATCCCACCTAAAAACAAAGGTGAAGGGACAAAAATACCGCAATAAAAATCAGATGTTTACCCGTCAAACAAAATGTTAAGATACGACTGTACAATTGGTTATAATCAATAATCTACTAATGTGACCCCATGAAAAACAAGAAGACATTGCCAAATGAACAGGTTTCACCTTTTATGACAACATCGTCCAAAGTACAGCAGTACTGAAACCTGCATCTCCAGATAACCAACTGCAAGCTCTGTTGATTGCTTGTCCCTATGGGAGCCCCACTGATAAGTGAAAGATACAAATGTTTTGATGTATAAAGATAACAAGAAACTGATCATTATGACCAGCAGCAGAAGCTTTATTGGGGGGTCCACAAGGGGAATTTACCAAAAAATTAAAAACTAAAGAAGCATTGCAACTGTCAAGAACCAACATTACAACAAGAAATGTTTTTAATGAAAACACAAACAGTCGTTCTTAATCCATGAAGTATTATTCAAATTCAATTTCTTAAAATTGGTCAACATATGCCCTTTGAGTACCTCAAAACCATAAGTGATGAGACTGGACATGTATTTCACCTGCACTAACCACTTGCTGATAAGGCACCTAGGGGGTAATGGTCCTTCACATAAAATTAGCAGGCTTTAGAAGCAGTGCATGTCAACTATCAATCATATCTAGATCTTATCATAATTCACACTGTCTAAAGCTCCAGTTTACGTGTAGTTTTATTTCTTTACTCCTCCAACTTAAATACTGTTTATTGACTTAACCTCCTTCAAAAAAACAACAGTAATAAAAGTTATGATTGTGCACTTTTCCTCCGAGGGCATTTAGTAAAATTAAATGTAAAAATGTTCCACTGAAACAAAACAAAGTATTAATATTTCACTGAAATAAACCCTGGGCTTAGAACAATATTGTTTGAGCGCTAATATGTTATATAAAGATAATGCTTTAATTGAAGTTTCCTAACACAGATGGTAGTTTTCATGCTCTTCTCATTCCTTGCACATTCGATGTTCAAAATTTCATCCCAAGTCACCATCAAATTGAAATTTTTTTTCAACTTTCAAAATTACAAATAACCCGTTTCACAAACATTTGTACAAATTATATGATTTGCTGTTTTTTTTCTTCATAGTTTTTAATCCTACGTAACTCTCAAAATGGCATGTAGTACAATGAAGCACCTGGGGGTGATATGTATGAAACACAAGTGTTGAAGGACACCTCTGTGATATGTATAAGTGTCATCCTAATAATTATGACAGATCCCACACATTAACACACAATAAAACAAACATTAAATCCTGATCTATAGCCATTTTGTGTAGGGAGTGATGGGTAATTTGTCCTGTCACCTGTCATTGGTAATAAAACATAACTGGAAATGAGGCTAATTTGTGTAATGTGTGAAATCAAACATGCACGATTTTACTCACAAGTTGTTTAAATAATTATTTGTTATCTACTAGAGCTTAAAATCAAATCAGTTTTGATTGTTCCAATTTTTCCTAGCAGGTAGTTTAAATATATAAAGATCAAAATAATTAAACTAATATTCTACTATAAGTCACTTCCAAATCTACATAAATAATATATAATATACATATCTAATACTTATATAATTTGCGCTTTGAGTATATTCAGAAGAGATAAACATACCGGTAGGTCAAAAAGACAGTTTTCAAATATGTTTGTTAAAATACCTGTACTATTTATGATAATGTTTTTTAAGAATGATAAAGTACCAGTCATTACTTCAGCTAAACACATTCAAGACCAGGTACAAATGGACCACTGTGTTTTCACCTTTAAATATACTGCTTGTTCATTTACCCGCGCCGTCATAATTCACCTAAATCTCTTGTAATATTCTCAATGTGCCCTGCATGGTTATTTAATATTTCATTCAGCTAATCAGGAAAGTTTTCTCAAGGTAACAAGAGTATCTCTCGATCACAAATGTTAATGTGCAAACCTCACTTATCATATCAATAAATCATCATAAACTGCTTAACTACAATCACCCAGAACTACCTTATTAAAAGATGTCGTTCATCAAGTCACCTACTATTCAATATTGGAACAAAATCCGACAAAAAGTTTAAGAAAGGAATTAAAACTTAATACATTATATAAAAGATGACTTAAAAGTTTACGTCAACTTTATTAAGCAAGTGTTAAAGAGGTATAATTAAAATTCTATTACAAATAAACGTATAAAAAGATTACTTAATCTGTCGATTGTTTATGACGCCTCTTTAAATCTAGTCCTTTTTAATTCTTTCAGAATGTTTTCATTGCATCAAGTTGATATATTGAGTTCCTTTAAAATTCTATGTACAATTGTACATGTTAAACCTGACTTAGAATGATAATTTATAACATGTAATTTACCGCCCACATATATGATAAACAAGCTTCTCAAATTACGAATTAGGAATTCAATAATTAATTGTTTGTAGATAAAATCATTTCACATGAATTTTAAACTAACTGGTTTCAAGAGTTTAACGAAAAAGTGTTAAGAAATAAAATTAGCAGCAGTGAGACAAAATTGAAAACATAAGCCATTGATATCTGTTAATATTTTTGAATCAAGATTTCTTGTCAACCTATAGAACACTATATAATAACTGATATAATGTGCCGTGAAATTCTCAAAATGCATTTGCTAATGCTGGATTCTACTTCTACTTGACTACCAGTGTGCTTAATATCTGTCTTCTTACAAACAGACGACAGGTGATTTAGGAATTAACATTTATAACCCATACTTATTTTAATGTGATGCTTACAAATTCAGTGACCACAGTATCACCACATAATCTCCGCCATCACCTGTAATAACCACAGTAATTTTCTCTATCTTAAAACATATCTTTTTATCACAACTTTATCTCTCTATTTGTCCCTCATTGTGTAAACCTAAATCTTGATAAAAACACAAACAGAATCTGTTATCTAGAGAAAGCCGAAATAACAATGTAATAAAAACATGACTTCACAAGAACGACAATCTACCTGAGCATCTACCTATAGAGACTGTACAATACTGCACATCTGCCACCTTTTAAGTCATGAATACATACAATTAAGATTATGGAATAATTATAAAGATTTGGTGATATTTAACACAAGATGTTGAATGATCGTTTGACATGTTAAAAGCTTAGATAAATATCTACTTTCAAACTGAGTAGACTAAATAATACAGTATTTCTAACTTTGCTATTATGATGATCATTATCATTATGTTGTCCCTTAATACTGTTTAAATATTGATGCTATGATCACAATATTTGTAGCATCTTTTCTCTTTCCTCAATACCTACAGCAAGTGGTAGAATATTATCTTGATCTAACCTCTTAACACCTTCCATATCAACAATCTACAGGTAGAGGATCATCACAAAGCATTCTAAAATGATAATAAAGCGAACAAATATAAATGTGACCAAGTGAAGTATTGTAGATCATGTGTCTTGGGTATGATATTTCAGAGAGACAGCACTATAATGTCGCCATTAGAGTGCACTGTCACAGGCAGACACTGTCTCGATATGACCTAGACACAAGTTAAAGAGAAGTTAAACCCTAATGAACATACAAACAAATATTATCACATAGTTAACTAAATTATATTATAGACTGCAAAACTCCTGCCCACATTTAACATTTCTCTGGTATCTATTTTGTAAATACATCTGCATATATTATTCCAAAGATTTAATGTATGATTTATAGCTCTAAGTAGAAATGTTTTTAAATCATGGTCGTGTCCCCCCTGACCCCAACCCGAAAAAGGTAGTAAATTAAAAGCTTTTGCAAAAGAAATATGGTTTGCAGAGTGATGTAACCAAGTAGTGCAAGTTTTCCTGCTTATATCACAGCTACAGTGCTAAGTTTGTAAAACTTGTAAATATAAATCACCTTCAGTGTGCTACTTTGGACAAATCTCATAACACTATCTGAATGTGACTGCATGCAAAAAACATAAATTATATGTTATATAGGATTGCAATAGATGTCCAGTTATAACGATACCCTGAAGATATACCCACCCTCAGTTACTAAAACCTGTCAACATACATGTAAATATGCACATAATCACCTGTCATTATGTCCATCATACTGACCCCTGATGACCATTAATATTTAAAATAAAACATTAACAAGAACAAGACAACATAGTTATAATACAAACGCCCAAGGGATAGAGGAAATGACAGCACAAACAGGAAGTCATAATTACATGTTTTACAAGACAGTTATCTCCCTTGAGCACACAAATTATCTCCCCTGTAAACAAACTTGGTCTTTGTTTTCATTGAAAATGTTCCCAGTCAATACCAGTTGATTGAGAAGATGTATTTGTTGTTGATGGCGAATTCTACTGTTGTTATCAATTATATACACAAAAACATCCTCATTTTCACTTGTCATTTGTTGTTTTAGTTATTTTGATCTGTGCTATAATAACTATATTCACAATGCTAACAAGTTTTGAAGTGAGAATTTTCAGTTTTATCATTTCAAACAAAACATTCCCAGAGTTTTGTTTAGTATTTCTTATAACTTTGGTTGAATAGTCTAGTATTTATTCTGAGTGTTTTAATTTATTCAGAGTGTTTTTATTTATTCTGAGTGTTTTTATTTTTTCAGAGTGTTTTTATTTACTCCGAGTGTTTTTATTTACTCTGAGTGTTTTTATTTATTCAGAGTGTTTTTATTTATTCGAAGTATTTTTTAAGAAGTTTGCTTCGCTTTTGTTTTGCTGGATAGCTTACACATGATTTGTAACATTTGTTACTCAGTTTTTTTTAAAGAGCAGAATACATGTATTTTTCTGTGGTAAAGGTCTGCATACTTGCCAACGTTTTGAAATTTTCATGGGGGAGAAAACACGTAGCAAAATCTTAAAATGTCTTTAATGCCTATATATACAATGCCCTAAATGGCAAAATATTAGTGCAAACTGCCTCATTTAGGCATTTCTATGCAATACACTAATTTGAAGCAAGTTGATAAGCAAGGTTTAGGAATTATACTGATGTCAAAAGGGAAAATTGTGTGTGAAAAATAGGGAGA
>JAUMGZ010176384.1:0-31966 GCA_032359645.1 Pododesmus macrochisma | reverse complement strand
AACATTATTAATCATTGACATTTCACAAGCATTGAGAGACAGTCAAACCATATAACTCCTTATGACAACCAGAACTTACAACCAACTAACATTATTAATCATTGACATTTCACAAGCATTGAGAGACAGTCAAACCATATAACTCCTTATGACAACCAGAACTTTCAACTAATTAACATTATTAAAACCCATCACCTAATACACAAATGATTGTTTCAAAAACTATTTTCATGCAACACTACTGAATTTGCTCTCTGATAACCAATAGAAACTGAGTTAATCCCAAACACAATTTGCATTAAATTATTTACAATGATGAACATTTTAGTATCATAGACAATGAGTCGATCACTAACAATAGCCTAGATTGTCAGTTTGACTTCAACTATAGACTGTGTATCTTAGTTAACAGGATACATAATTAACAATATCAGAAAAACTGTCAAGCTATTCACCTACTGATTCCTTCGTGTTTAAAGAAGATCTATAACTAAATAATGTGTTTTTCAAAATAACTTGCAATCACAGTTCATAATTCACTTATATGATGGCCTCTTATTACAAACAGGCAATTGTTATAATTGGTTTGTTCAGTATTTATCACAATTGCTGTACACGTAGTACAGCCAAACTACTGCTATTAAGGTACAGACTACCTGCAAAAGTAACAAAGAATAAAACAGTTAAAATGTATGAAATTCACAAAGAATTCTCTATGCAGTGTTTTACATTTAAGTTAACAATTTCAACGTGACTCCTTAATATTGTCGTTCTTCCATGTCCTTATTAACATTTCTATCCTTTTTGCCTCTTTTTATCTCTATGCCATCACAGAATATAATGAGGGACAAGTGGATGAATATAGGTTACGAAGACGATGAACTTAGGCCCTTTAAAGAACCCCCTGCAGATGTCTTAGACCCAATGCGCATAGGTAATGCTGCTGATATATATCAGCCTGTCATACCAAGAGTTACACACCTTAGGTGTATTCTCCCGTATTTGGAAAATCTTCACTCTTTCTGCCTTGTTTTCAATGTTTGTGTCGTCATCAGCTACTAGTGCTAGAAATCTGTAGCGGAAGCAAGCACTTCTCTGACTTTGTATCAAACGTGTTCAGGTTACTCTGTTTCATTCAAAAATAAAACGTTTAACAGTTGTGAACAAATGTTCACAGTGATTAAAATTTTAAATACTATGTGTATATATTTTAATATAAATATAATGTGTTTAATGGTTAAAGAAATTAAATGCTACTTAAATCATGATTGTTTGATGCAAGGTATCACAGAAGATGTTTACTGATAAATCCAGGTTTAGCTTTTAAAAGCTGTACATAATAGGTGACGTGTTGTATTAGTGAATCAAACAACAGTGATACAGCATAACCTATATTGATAACAGCAACAAAAGCTTAAATCTGGTGGGTTTATGCTAGCATTGTATTAAACAATAAGATTGAAATGGTACCATTTCTATTTTGTATTGACCTAACAGAGTATTATGAGGGACCGATGGATCAATATGGGTTATGAAGAACGGGATTTAAAGCCCTACAAGGAGCCGCCCAAGGATCTTGTAGATTCTAAGCGGATAGGTAAATTGCAACACTTGTTGACCAAGCAAACCTGCTGTTGTCCTCTATTGGGCGCAGCCCTTGTAACACTATTAATTAGTAGTGATGCTGTTATTATTAACATACATCTCTGTATGTAGTGTGCCTACTGCTGATTGCTACCCATGTTTGGTTTGTCTCATGTCAAGTTACAAGTAAATAGAACAGTAGCCAAATCTTGAATCTTGTTTTAAAAACAATGTCTCTTGGTTGAAGGTATGTTTGTTTTATTTCTTATATTGAATATAATTCTGAAGAAAAAAGTGATGTTAATTCTATTTGCTTGTACTTGGCACACAATATTTGTCTTTTAAGCTAAAAAATATATATTTTGCCCTGTGAATGTCTTTCAATTGCTGAGTTCAAATGGAAGTTATCATGAAAGCTATTGAAATATGTTCATGGGAGGGTTTTGCTTAAACTCTTCATATACATTTCTGTAGTAGCCTTTTTATCCATGAGATTAAAAAATTAGTTTTAGATTTATACTGTTTAATGAGCTACAATTTTCCAGATTACAATCTAATGATATAAAGTCTTGGTTATTACTGAAATTTGTGTGAAAATTTAACATTTATGTAGTTTATTTAATAATCAGTTTTGAGTGCTATGTTAATGGAAGTTGAGAAATTCCCTGTCAAATATATTTTAGATTTATGAAAAAAAAAAGAAAAAAAAAAAAAGAAAAAAAAAAAAAAGCTGATATAATGGAAATGTTATATTTCTAATTGTGCACTCTCAAATACATACTTAAGTATAGTTTCAAGAATAAAATTTTGCACAATTTATAACTAGACAGTTAAATCATGCTTTTTGACACCATGATGTTTTGAAAGATAAATAGCACATAGACATAGAATAAAATATTGTAGCTTAGACATCTTTATACCTTCATTGTCATTTTTGTTAAAAGAATCATTCATGTATTGTGATTTGATATTGACCGATGCGGGTTCAATAGGTCTGTGGGGTTAATAAGGCTATACCAACCCTGAAACAGGTAGGAAGCAACGCAGAATACATAATATAAATGTACACTAAGTCGGGTAACATATTGTAGTGGCATATTCTAAACATTGATTTACATATAGAACTACTTGTATTTGATGCGTCTATTCTTTGCACAGAACTTTGTGTAAATTACTGTTGTTAAAATTGACTTATTGAAGAATAAAAACCACATAATATATTCACCAACTTAATACCCTTTGGTGACCCAGTATTGACATACAATATGCACTCATGCTTTTGAAATGTCCATTTAAACTTTTTATTGAGAGGCACACAGTAAGGTTATTTGACTACAAAATGTATACCTGACCTATCCAAAAGTAGGTTCTGTCCATTGTGAGTTTATTCATGTGTCTAAGTTACTCTCTTCGGTTAATATCAAACCACAATGAGCATGTGTGAAAAATGTGTCAATAGCAATCATATTAACAGTGGGTGAAGTTCTAAGTACCATCTCAACATTTTAACCAGTGTACAATTTTCCTTAACAACATTTTTAAAGTACACCAGTTACATTTTAACGTGATAAAAGTTGTGGTTTATCTTTCTTGTATGGCAGTATTTTTTTGTACTGCATACCACTAATTAACATCTACAATGTTTGAAATGAAAATGTTATCCTTGAATTAACATTCAGTAGTAGTGATTAATCAATTTTTATCATCAATTATTAACTATGGTTTCATCATTTGATATATGCTGTTTGTGGTCTATGATTGAGAATTTGAATTGACATATTTCTCTATTGTTTCATTTTACATGGTTTACAGAAGGTATTGCTTTATTTCTCATTCTTCGTTATGTGTATGTGACAGTAGTGCTTACAGTAGTACAAAAACAATTTAGACAACAGTATAGTACTTCCATATTGTGTACCAGTCATTCATTTCATGCCGACTATATACCACATATGTAGGATCAATATGTAAATCTTCATATTGAAGTTTCAGAGTAGATATAGTATATATATCAAATTTCTACTGATGGGAGACAAAATTTGTGTTGTTGCTGTAATCACGGTTGATTTTATGTAAGCGAAGGCAAATCGCAGTCCGTGTATCAACATTTTATATGACAAAAAAATGAAGACTGAAAAAAACGGGGATTGGATAAGGTGGGGTGCTGATCAAATCAGGTTGATATGGCAATAAATATCATTTATAAAGAAGTCTATGAAGTGAATGACTGAATTTTTGATGGTCCTTGTTACTGATTCAATTGTTTGATGTGTTTAACAATATTTCTATGTCATTATTGTGCTCATTTTCTTATTCACCAACATGTGGCTTTGTGTAGGTCTTTCTGTTAAATATTTAATCTGGTAGATATCATGTTGAATGCTTTTCTTGTCCTTTATAAACTTGGTTTTGTTATCATTCTATGTAACTGCCCAATTTATTGTATTTAACTTTGGTTTAAGCTATTGACGACTTGGTGGAACCCTTCTTTTTTTGTTAAATAATTAATATTTTAGCTCAAGTGCAAATGTTATTTTATAAAGAAATGATTTCAAATATAAATATGAATAAGCTTGAAAAAATTTACACTTTGGAAATGATATAATACGTATTCAATTTTAAAGCTTATCTTGTCACTTAATTTGTAAGAAAAGAGGCTTATTGAGTTATCTGGAGTTAATTAACTTAATAGAAACTTGGACTTAAAAACAAAGCTTATTCTCATATGCATTTATACAAAAAGAGAAATTACCTACCGGTATACAGTTATACCTATACTCTATAATGACCGAAACCTTTCTCGGTTACAGATGTAGGATAAAATATAAAATTTTCATCAATTATGTTTTAGATAATTCTCAGTTGTATTATAGATAAAGGGAAAACTTTATAATTGTATTATAGATTTAAAAGAAAAATACTTTTTGTTGCTTATAGAGAGAAACAAATTTTTCTCAGTTATATTTAATATTGAGACAGAGGACAAATTCTCAGTTGAAGAAACTTATTTGGAAGGGTTCCATTATATTTGTAAAATAGAAGAACAAATATTCATTCCTGCCATATTCAAACAGTCTGCATGATGAAAGAGTTATGTGTAATTGTTGCACAATAGAACAAGAATTATAACTTGCTGTGTTCATGAATGTGAAATGTTCAAATTGAATTTTTGATTCTTATTTAATAGCATGTCTATTTGTATGTTTGAAAATGTTAATTTTCATCGTATATCTTTAATAATAGATATGGTTTTTCTTTCTGTCTAAGATCAATATATTCTGTTTGTAAAGAAATAGATATTCTGAACAGAGTTTTCGTGACTAATGTTAGGTACACAGTATGAATGTTATTTGCATGCTAGGAAAATGTCTTAAAGCTTGTACCATTGTCAATGCTATGTGTTGATAATGTGATTATGTTATAAGAATATATTATCAGTCAGATAAAAAATTTCTCTCTCAATAATTGATACTTAAGAATAATTTCTAAAATATGAAAAATGTGAATGTTTTTAAGAATTTGATTAAATCACATTATAAAATGCTTTGTGACATCTTCAATTCATTTGTCTATAATTCCTTTGTGTTGAAAAATAAATAATGCTTCAATAATTTAATGCTATACACCATTGGTCAAAATAAAATTTATAATCATTTCTTATTTTAAACAAACAAAATAATAATATGCATTTCAACCAATAATGGATAATATTGTATGAATTAGAATATAGTGAATGCATTAAAATAATATTCTGATCTCTCAATATCTGATCTCTCAATATCTGATACCATTGTACCTACTTAATTCTGATTTTCTATTTTTCAGAAATAATGGTTAATATGGGATACAGTAGAAAAGATATAGAGGATTCAATAGCAAAACAAAAGTATGATGATGTACAAGCAACTTACTTATTGTTGGGTCGTCGGTCGTCAGATGTAAGTACACACAATAAAAAGCATTGATAAAAAAGTAGGTTAACTTTTAACTGTGGATTAATCATTTCTCTTCCATTAAAACAAGAAATATTCAAGACAAAATCTAAGTGCTATTGTAAGTATAGCTCATTCCTACCAAACATGTATTCTGAATTTATATACTTTTGAGTTCTTCACTTTTAACATAGTTAACCAAACATTAATAGTTTCTTTCAGGTTGATAATTATTCAACAAGTTACTGAGTTAAAACACAATATAAATGAACATATCTCTGATTTAAAGGGGGAAGGCAAAATAAAAGATATTTCTAGATGTCGGCCTGCTATATATTGTTAATTGTGACAATAATATCACAGACAAACTATATGTAGTCAAAGGCTTTTCAGTGGATTACTAGTAAGGCATTCTCAAAATACCTGCATAATTAGTTAATAAAGTATATTAAGCAATCCATAATTCATGTTTTTGGTCCTAAATTGTAATTCCTTCCTTAATGAAGAGATCCCTTAGACATTTTCAGTAATTGCTGCCTATTGTTAAAGGATGTGTCACTAAGAAACTAAAGTTATTTATGTGTAACCTTATCTTAATGCTATGATAATAAATGTAATATATTTTTTGTTACAGTTGGAATGCTATGATAATAAATGTAATATATTTTTTGTTACAGTTGGAAGGCAGTGATCGTTCAGGAAGTAGTCAGTCATTAAGACATTTACCATTATCATCATCTAATAGACCTCATAGTGAAAACACAGCCAACAATAATCCATCACCTAATAAAGTCACACGTAGCCAGTCTGCGACAACTACAGGTCAAGGTCGGCGTCGATACAGTCACGGTGGCGAGAACAATGGTAGTATACGACGTACGTCTTAGTTGCTGCTGTTGGTGAAATGGTGCTAGTTGAGTGATGTGCATGCTGTCACGCTGTAGTAGTGTGTGAACTTCGTTCACAGTGTCATGCTGGATAAATCACAGCTTGTAGAATAAACAGATGCTTTATCTTCAACAACTGCTTTAAACTTGATTTGAAACAATTAATAATTTGAAATATTTTATATGTTTGTTAACAGTATGGTTTCAGAAATACATTGTATTCCACAGCAGTATTGAATTTAAGCATCGGTTCATTCAACCTTCTTTATCCAGTTTTATCCAATATATGGAATTTTGTTTTGATTTTGAAACTAAATGAATGGCATAGAAGTTGACTAAGTAAAGCTTTAAGTCCACTTCGACCAAAGGTAAATTTCTAAAAAAAATCCTGTCTGTTGTCACATTTTCAACTTCTCCAAAACCACTTTAACAATTTCATTTGAACTTGTTTGGAAGCATCCATATTGAATGTCTTTTCAAGTTTGTTGGATAACCAGGCTTGGGCGTCAAAACCGGAATTTTTTTGTGGGGTTGAGTTTCAGGAGGTGCCACTGAGTGCAAAGAGGGAGAAATTTGGATATACCTATAAGTTTGCACATCTTGCAACCCATGGGCGTGGATAATTAAGATGGTTGAAGGCCTGACCTTTGAGACAATTTTAGTTTATGCAATATTGGTGGGAAATATCAAATAAAATTTTAGTGATGTTGTAACCAGATGGATTTAGAGGCTTAATGGGGCTTTTGCTTCTTACAAAATAAGTTTGTGTTTGTAAAGTCTTCCATGCACTTGAACCTGTTGGCATATTGGGGGATGTGTAGTAGAATGAAATAACAGATAGGAGTTGTAAATGAATGGACTGTCTTTAATACATAACAGTTTTATAGCTCAATATTTCCTTTATTTCCTGTCTGGATGTGAATACACTGCTTACGATTATGACAGTCTTTTTGTATTGATCATCTTAAATTTAAGTTTGAACTGAAGTTATGAACCTTGTTTAAAGTTCTTACTCATCTTACTCAAGTTCAGAAAGTTATTTAAAATGATGTCATTCTTTTTAAATTGGATTCAAACTTCTTCATTAAGTATAACTATTTAGATAACTCTGTGCTTATAAACTGTTCAAATTGGATTAACAAATGAGCAAGTGTTTCCAAAATCAATTGACATGTCAATACATTTACCTGTCGTGAGTCTTCTTTAAATGTCGCTTTAAAACAATGATATGTGAGTAGCATACTGTAGATTCAGAAAATTTCGTTGTGGTTTTAATTTCTTTTATTTCTTTTTTGTTTAAGATCGACGAAATTAAAACCTTGACGAAATTTTTCACATACCTTCTAAAAAGAACACCCCAAGTATTTTTAACATAATTTTATGTCAACAAATCACTTTATTTTCAAAACTACGAAATTTTAGCCCAACAAATA
The DNA here is from genome assembly GCA_032359645.1 of Pododesmus macrochisma. Taxonomy (NCBI): domain Eukaryota; kingdom Metazoa; phylum Mollusca; class Bivalvia; order Pectinida; family Anomiidae; genus Pododesmus; species Pododesmus macrochisma. Next base: position 24,130 of record JAUMGZ010176384.1, on the reverse strand, counting down.
TTTCTGATTCTACAGTAGTTTGAAATTCTGAATCTTTAACAGCTTACTTGAATCGTGAATTATAACTCATAGCAAGCCAGAACCTTCTGCTTTAGTAACAATCAGAATAATGATACCAGTCTTGTTAATATTCAACATTACTTTTTATCTTCATTGTACTACTATTAAGCTATATTGATATAATTTGCTGTTGTGGTACTGAAAATTTGGACCTTGTGTAATTTGTTTGAAAGAAAAATTACTGTTTTTTGTTACATTGCTATGAACTTGGAGTGACTCTTAATTACATGGCTATAAACTAAAGGGACTCTAAATTACATTTGTTATGAAGTTGGAGTGACTTTAAATTACGTACATTGCTATGAACTTAGAGTGACTCTAAATTACATGGCTATAAACTAAAGGGACTCTAAATTACATTTGTTATGAAGTTGGAGTGACTTTAAATTACATTGCTGACTGATAAGTTAAAAACAGTAACTAAATAGGTTCAAAACCATATTCAAACTATTAAGGTTTTGAATTAATGCAGTTTTAAGCCAGTTTGTATCAATGTGTGTACATTATGATAATTTTAACAGATAAAAGACAATAAGAGATCTCTTCTCGTTTTCCATATTTTCTATGTTTTGTCTCCTGCATGAATAAGTGCATGCTCAGTTGTGAATATAATATGAACTATGTTAAATAATGTGAAATTTTAGTCCTTTTGAACCAAAGGCCAAAAGTGTATTTTATCTACAGAAATGCTGTCTGTCTGGTGTTAACTTTCATTTTTGATTTCTGATCCAAATCCTCTGTACCAATTTCAACCAAACTTGGTTGGAAGCTAAGGGATCAAAAAGGAGAATTATTTTACAAAATTTCAAAAATCTTATAAGCTTATCTTATACTAAATAAATTAATAATGCTATTTCACACCACATTACTTGAAGACTTGTTAAATATGGAGCTTTGAAATTGAACTGAAATAAGCTTGCAATTTTACTTTAAAATCTGTTTTCATAATCTGACAAGCAGTTCTTGTATTCATTTACATTATTATCTTTGGTGACATATTATAAGACCCCATCATTGTAGATACCAATTACAAAATACTGACATACATATGTATGGTATTGGTTTACATTAACATTTTTCATTGGGGACTAGTGAATTGTCTTATCTAATCTTTTCTTTCCTTTTGATTCATAGGAACGTCAGGTCAGACAAGTTCTCAAACATCGTCACATTCATCTCGACGGCAAAACACGATAGACACATCAACGACAAAAGAAAACATCATATCAGGAAGAAAAACTCCCTCAGGTGGTTCATCTATAGAATCACCCAAAGTTGGCGTAAGTACATATAAACCAATGGCTTTAGTGAAGTACAGAGATCAGATTCTTTTTAACTGTCCACAGAAGAGTATCTTTGCATAGTGGAATTTGTGAATTTGTACTGTGAATGAGCACTTACTGAACTTGTTGTACTTATTTGATGGAGGCTTGAAAAGGTTGTTTTGAAAATGGCTAAATCACCACCAACAAATTGTGTTCCATATTGCATGAACCACTTCACCTTTAATGAGAATGTATAATTAATGTAACTGTATGCATGGTATGTGCAATCAATGAGAATGTGTTTGTTTTGATTAAAAAAAAAATGCAACCCTTGCCACAGAGGTCAAACTAAAACTGGACGTACCGAACTCCTCTGGATTTTCCTTCATCAGTGATGTGTAAAGCAATCGCTAGATAACAGTTACCATGCTGAAGTACAGGAAAGTCCTGAGAAGTACGGTACTTTAGATTTTTAGTTTGACCGCTGTGTTTGCATGAATTTTTGTTTGCTAATATTACATTTCCATTGATCCGGTATACCCTAATTACAGGTCATAGTTAATAGTACACTCAGAACAGTTCAAGGTCAATAGTAGGCTATGTACAGGTCATATAAAGTGGACACTGTATAATCAGTTTTTATTTTACTAAGTTTTCTAAAATTATGTAGTTTGAATGCAATTGTCTTTCTTTGCACTACTGCATGCATTGTATTCTAAAATGCACTATTCACAAGTTTATTTCGTTTAAAGAACTTTTGAATGTGATTTTTATAAGTCATGATTATATTGAGACTTAAAAGGAAAGCGTTTTTGGCTTTAGAAAAAGACTGAATCATGCTGTAAATTCACAAATAGCTTTTTTAACACAATTGTCACTTGTTGCTTATGTAGCATACTGCCTAATGTGTTTTATTTTTGACAGTGGTGTTAAAGTTGTCAGTGTAACTATTTTATACAGTCAATCAGATGTTAGCTAAACAAAACACAGTAGACATACCAAGACAATCAAAAAATACTTTCAGTTCCTTGTTCATATTGCGCAAATGTATTTTATAGAAGATTTATAAAACATCAGTAGTGAAGTAAATCAGTTGGTCAGGTTAGATGTAAATCTGCTAGTCAAGTCAGAAGTAAATCTATTGGTCAAGTCTTAAATTAAAACTGTAGATTATGTCAGAAGTAAATCTGTTTGGTAAGTTAGAAGCAGAAGTACCTGGTAAACTGAGGAGTTGTAAAATTAAGAGATGATATCAATTTTATCCATTGAAATATTTAAGTTACCTTAACATAACTTTTAACGACTGAATAAAGTAAGAGATATAACTTGAAGAGTGAAACAAAATACATGTTAGCATGGAATTGAAAGACATTCAGAGGAAAGTAATATTAACAAAATACATGTTAGCACAGAATTTAAAGACATTCAGAGGAAAGTAATATTAACAAAATACATGTTAGCATGGAATTGAAAGACATTCAGAGGAAAGTAGTATTTTCATATTACACCATAGAATAATCATATTTTTGAATCTTAACCATGTAAAGGTTAAATAAAAATCTTTTAAGAAAAATTAAAAATTTGTCTAACTTATAGTTATATTGAACAGTGATAGTTTGATGCTGGCATTTGACTGATTGTAGCTTGCTTACACTGCTTTTTTGAGCTGTGGGTCTTTATTCATTGAGATTTTCATTATTTCAGAGGAGTGCAATTACACGTGACAGTATCAAGAGTGCAAAGGTGATTAATGATTATATATCCTACATGTCCTTCATAAACTGTCTGCTTGAATAGATCAGTGGAGATTTATGATTATTGACTTAATAAGAATAGTGTCAAATTCTACTTGCACATGCTCTACAAAATTTCTTTCAAGGAAATCTTCAGTAGAAAAAATTAATGTCACTTTTCAGATCACAATTATAAGTGTTTTAAATAATAAAAAAAATATCTATTCTTACTATGAAAAGTGAAGGATGTCCGAAATCAGAAGCAAGAATGAAATGTTTACTTGTATTATATGAATATTTATAAGGCCAATTATGATAGGTATTCTAGGAAGTAGTACTTCCATGCAATAGTCCCTCTCAGATTTCAAAAGAAAGGTATAAAAACCTAGAGTTTAAAAAATTCTCTTTACTAAAATCAGATATTTTCATAACAATTTCAACTAAAGCCATTGTTGTCTTTATTCTTCTATCTAAACATTTAGAAATAATTTGTTGGTTGGAATAGAGATGTAAACGACTTTTACCCCTATTCTTTTAAATCTGGTTGCTTCTTTGACAGAATTTAGAATTATGTGAAATCCTCTAACAGTTTTCTTCCAAACTTTCTATTTTAAGGGGATTAGAAACAAGTAAAGACAAAATTTAGGCTTCGTTAAAATTATATAACCATGTATGCTGATTTAATTTGAAAATATATGTAATGTAAATGTTTGCACGAACCTTTGGCTTGAATATTGATGAGATTGCTGCATGTTGTTTCTTCATATTGGTTTCTTTGCATTTGATTGTCATTGTTTATGTGCATTTTGTTAACACTCTTTAAACTATTGCTTCATTTTATAGCCTATCCTTGTAAGCTGTATCAAACTCTCTTGTCCGTTTCATTACTCATATCCCACTCAGTAGCCCAGTTGGAAGAGTGTTTACTCCTGCATGGGAGGTCGCAGGTTTATCATTCTAGTGGTGTTATACTTAAGACAGTTAATTTTGGTAATCTTCTTGCTAAACATTCCGCATTTGGCATTGCCAAGAAGAACTGGTTGGCTCGGTGTCGGGATAATGTGACCGAGTGAAGTATCATGTCAATGTGTCTGCAGTTTGATATTTCATTGAAACAGTACATGTACTATGAAGTAGCCATCAGTCAGCACTGTTACAAACACTGTCTTGATATGACTTAAACATGTGTTGAAAGGGATGTTAAACCCAAATAGAACAACAACAAAACAACTCATATTGTATCAGTACTAAAAGAAAGGGTTAAAAATTACTTGTATAGTTACTGTTTTACAGCACCTCAATTTGTGCCTAAATAAAAATGTGTCGTATATAAGATTTGTAAAGTTTCCATCTTGGTGGATATTTTTACAGTTTTAACCAATAACTAAAACACAATTGTGGTGTCAATAAGGTTAAAACATCTGAATAGTTATTTCAAGGTCAGAGGCTTATATCTTGTAGCCAGATACCACTAATTTTCAGTTTGGGATATAACCATCAACTTTTAATGACTGCATATAAAAGTTGTTGCCTAATGTAGCAACTTAATTTGATAATTATACCCCTGCAACGAAGTTAGGGGGGTATACTGGAATCGCCTTATCTGGATGTCTGTCGTCCGCAGTAACTTGTCCTGAAAACTCCTCCTTAATTAACAGGTGGATTTCATTGAAACTTTGCATGAATGAAGTTGTGCACCGGCATTTTAATTTGGGATTTCAACCCTTTTTGATGGAGTTATTACCCTTTGTGCAAAATACTTGTCTGCGCAACTCCTCCTTAACTAATAGGTTCATTTCATTGAAACTTTGCATGAATGATTGGTATCTTATGTATTTGTGCACTGGCACAGGGATTTCATCCCTTTTTGATGGAGTTATGCCCCTTTGTGCAAAAAATTTGTCAATACAACTGCTGTGCATTAACATTTTAATGCATTTCATTTTAATACGTTGAAGTATAACTCTCAAATATACATAACATGGCAGAAGCAGGGTATTAGTCAGCCATCCTGGTGACAGCTCTAGTTATTATTAACCAGTAGAGTTGTATTGTTGTTATGACAGCCTTGGCACTTAGAAGAGGTTGATATAAAAGCCCCTCTTAACTCTAGCATTAGTGTTAAAAACTGGCAATCTCTTGATCTCTTTTCTTCCTTATCGGGTGTTACTCATACAGAAAGGTAACACATAAATGGTTTGTTCAGTGTCTGAGTTTGACTAAGTGTTGTATGTCTTGAGTTCGAAGCATTGTTAAAATTTGTATGCATATGTTACTGAGTTATATTGATTACATTTTAGATAAGTTCTTCCACTCCTACTCGAGCGACCATGCCTAAAAAGCTTAGTGGCTCCTCGTCATCCTCTACCCCAAAGAATAGTGTCATCAGCAGCAGCAGCATTCCTCGACGAACAGGCCGCAGTGAGACATTTAGTCCTGGAGATGTACGTGTTCAAACTCCTGCCGACAAGACAAGAACAACAAATGGCCAGGATGCCAGGAGGTAGTGTGAAGTCTAATGTGAAATTATGAATATTTATAGATATTGTTAAACCAGTACTAAGCAGGAAAACTGTTCTTAATAAATTATGATTGAAATATTGAAAATGATTATGTAATTTTTAAAAAGTTTCTTGTGTTGAATTTTCATAAAAACTTATTTAAAAAAAACAAAAAAAACAAAAAACTTTCATTAACATTGTGTAAAAATTGTTAAAAGTACAAATTTTGTTCAAATAAAGGAAATCTGTACATGATACACAATCAAAGAACATGTTTTCCTGGGGTCACTTGTATGATCATCAGTGTTGTCTCCTCAAGTGTCATCTTTCAGGTCAATATCAAGTCTTTGCTTTTGGAAAATGTGTATTTGTTGATGATTGAAAGGTGACATTTTGCACATTAAATGTTGGAAATATGTACAACATATTATTCTACTAAAAAGGATTTGTTAATACAAAATGACCTTGTATCCCAGATATATAAATACTCTCTGCTCTGTATCTATATATATAGCATGACAACAGATTTGACTTAATCTAGCATGTATGTTTGTCAACAGTCACTCTGAAGGAGAAAGGGTGGGGGGTCTTCCATTTCATATGAAGTGATGATAGTCATTTTTGTAATCATTCGTCGATTGTGAAGTTCTTTGAGAATCACTGAATTATTTTTTAGTCCATCTGGACCAAAGGTCCGAGGTGGACTTTTCTTCTACAAATCCTTTCCGTCGTTAACTTTTCACATTTTCAACTTCTTCTCCTAAACCATTGGATCAATTTTAACTCCTTAAGAAGTATCCCCAGGGGAAGGTGGTTCAGATTTGTTCAAATGATGGGACTTATTCCCCAGGGGTGCCACTCTGGGGGCCCAATTGGTGTAAAGACAAAATTTCAAAAACCTTTTTTTTAAACTAGAAGCCCTAGAGCTTAACCCTTTTTCTGCAATATAATATTTACATCCCCTTACCACCAGTGCTAAATAAATTTGAGAAAATAAATGAAATCTAACACTTTTCTCCACAAATCATAAATCTTTTATTTATTAACCAATATGTATGAACTGTATATGAAAATTGATATGTAAATCCTGAGCTTCAATAATATGAACAGTAATTTTTTTGTAAATAAGAAGTTGTCATTATCTGTGGACAGGCAATATCCACTTCTCGAACTAACAAAACATCTGGATATCTAGGTCGAATCCGTCAACTCTAAATGTTCCTGTCAGAGTCGCCGAAATACTCTGCTTAAAATGCCTGTCTTTCGGCAGCATTTCTAAAAACATCCTCCTCATCAGGTTCTTGTCCTTCTTCTTCACTGTCGAAACCTTCAAATTCATCACAGGAATACTTGGCAATAAACGTCTGCCTTTCCTCGACATCCCCAATGTTATAACTACAGACTCTTTCAAGGTTAAATACTTAAGTATATTTTTCTAACTGAATAAAACATAAAGCTGCCCCTGACTTAATGTTATGGTACCTAAAAGTAAGAGTAAAGGTGTTTCCCCTTTTCAACAAACAAATAAACTGAAACAACAGATACCACAAACGAAAAATGCCTGGATTAGCACTGTGTTAAACACAAACATCCCGGCAAATGCCGCAATATCTTTCGGGCATGGAGAACCAACTTTGTTTAAAACGTGACCCTGGGGTTAAAATTGGTTACATGTTTTTAGGGTCAAAGTTCAACACTAAATCAAATATGTTAAATTTCGCACATTTTTGACTTCTTGTCTAAAAACCATGAACCAATTTCAACCAAGAATGGTTTGAGACATCCTTAGTGGAAGGGGGTCTAGATTTGTTCAAATTATGGGACTCAGTGTCCAGTTTGCACTATACAAGACACCCAAAATGGGGGAAATTCGACAACCTTTTAAAAATTAATCTTTTAGTTAACTTGAAAGCGCAGAGTTCAATGCTTGCATATGTAGTAACCTGTTCAAGGCATTACCCTTGGGTAAAAAATTCTTATAGGCCTGTTTCATCCAGATGGACGTTAAGGCCCAATCAATCTGATTAAAACCAGATCTAACTTGCTCCCATTAATATTGTATGTCGCAGGGTAGATCTGAGGAACACTGATAGAAGAGGTCGTTACCGTGACATTTCCAAGCATCCAAACAGCAAAGTTTTTTGAGAATTTAGCGCCAATGTATATAACGTTGTTATCATTATGACGTCATCTTTTGATGTGTACATTGTGCGAGCTTCGAATACACAAACTTGAATGGATAAGACGTGTTTTCATTATAATAGCACAACATACACCTACAGTATTGCATGTCATTTTGAACAATCTCTGGTGTGTTCTGCACGATTACTTGACAACCACTATGACTGCGCTTCAAAACTAGGAATCTTATTTATATGGTTAAAATGGCTTAAAAATGGAGACAAATGGTCCCAAAACCTCCCATAGAGTGAACTGTAGAATTAACATTTGTGAACAGCGTAGGTTTTTGTTCATTCAAAAAGAATAACGTAATATTTTGATCATAGCTTCTTTGATATTCAAGGCAGTCATTTTGACGCTTGATCCCAACGATCGTATAGAAGGCGAACTTTGATTGGTACGATTATCTCAAAAATTTTCCTAATTATTCAAAACTTTTGGGTCATGGTAACAACCTCTTCTATCGGTGTTCCTCAGATTTACCCTGCAACATACAATATCGGGAGCAAGTTAGATTTGGTTTTAATCAGATTGGGCCTCTTGTTTGCTGTAGTCTAATTGTATTTAGTTTACAGTAGGTATTTTGTTTATTTCTGGGCTGTATCTGATTAATTTTGAATGGATTTTCTTTGCTGATTTATTCAGTTAGATGTGTTATATAAACCTTAACACTACTTAGATAGGCCCATTACACTGGAGTGAAGTGAACTCTTTTTATCTTTTGAATTTATACTGATATTTTTCTGCGATAATTCAGGATCTGTTTAAGATGGTCAAAAAATCTAAAAGCACTTTACAATTAAGTCAAAGATTGAAGGATGTGGATGAATGGTGGATAGCTTGATACATTCTTGATTAAACTTCACTTTTAATTAAAAAAAGATTCCAATATTATCTATCTGTAAGATTTCAGTAATAAAATTGTAGCTGGATTTTAGCTTCTAATATAATTTGCAGATAAGATGTGTTTTAGAAAGAAAAGTTCGCAAAAAATATTTTGTGTTTGAATTACAAAGATAAAGAAAAATCAACAACATTTGAAACTTTTGTGTGTGTGAATGTTGTTTCAGCCCCATGAGCAATTCTACAAAACCTCCCTCGGATGTACCATCAGTTCGACCGAAGGGTCACGGTCATGTCAAATCTGCAAGTTTAAGTCAGTCTCAAACGTCTCGAGTAACAGACTTACCTCCCCTATCTGATGGTGATACATATCGGCCAACGTGAGTACCCACAATCCTTCATTCTCTTTGTCACTGCACACAACTTGACAAAGGCTTTGGTGTTTTGCGTTTCACAACCACGCTAATCCATGTTTACTATTATCCCTATTCATTGGTGTGATTAACAACATAATGAGACTGGTCAGTAGATAGACATGGCTAGCCTTTGTACTTATTCACTTAGTGTTGTAGCCTTACCAACAACAAACTTCCTTTTTTATTGGTTTGTAGTTTATTATTTATGGGATAAGTTTTGCTTTCTTTCATTTACATTAATCAAAAAATGTATTTTCTTTAGACTTTATTTTTGCAGGTTCAGTTTGGATAGTTGGATGTTTTAGGTCCTACTATTGTAGCATGTTTTTTGTTTCCCACTTTGCTAACTAACTTCATTTTAAAAGTTTTGGCTTAATTAAAATACTCTTTATTTTATAGTGGTTACTTAGGTTTTGTATGCCTTTAAAAACTATAATGTACATGTATATAGATTCAACTTAGTGAATTTCACAAACTTTAGAGAATAGCATGTTACAGAAAGTTAAATTGAATGATAAGATTACCTACTAGTATTAATTAAAATGTATTGAAAGTTCCATATGATATTGAATGTATTGAAGATGTTTATAGCCCATATACTTTAGATATGAACCTAGTTTAGCAGTTTACTAAATCTTCTAACAGCTTGATTAGTTATCATCACTAACACACTCATATCCATTGAATATATTGTTCTTGCTGGTAAAAACTTGCTTTTAAAAATGTGCTGAGATGCCAGAACTGCTAATCAAATTTCTGCAATACTCACTCTTTATTCCTTGCATCATACACTTGAACTTACCTATAACATATTATATGAAATAAAACAACTGTTTGACGTGTGTATGTTTAAAGGCAGCAGTGACATCATGTTTGCACAGTTTTTCTTAACAATAATACATTTTCTGTAGTGTTATTTAATGGGAGATGTTTAGGGACAGGGGTTTAGCACTCGGGAATTCTTGAATGAGAATACATTATATATTGTTAGAAAATAGGTGTGTTTGGTTTTAGTATCATTTTGTGGTAACCAAACAACTTGCATTGAAAATAATAGATTGCTAACAAAGGATATAGATGTTACTAATGTGAGGAGAAACACTCAGTCAGTAGGGGTTAAATTGTATGGTCTCTTTGATTTGTCGTCATGCTAAATCTGCTTGAACGTTCACTGAAGGATTGGTAAAACAATTTGCTAGTCACAAAGATATCTTCTTGAACAAGATTTATCTATGTGATTTAATATTTAGGATTTAAAATGTTATGTTGCTTTACCTCACTGAGTGAACTAGTACATCTCAGGATAACAGTGTAACATACAAAAGTAGGTCATTGATTGTGACCTATGTTTCATTTATTATGGTTACTTTGGCGTGTGTACCAACATATTTTTAACTTCAAAAAAGAAATTAACTATCTGCTAACCAAATTGAAGTCATATCAACTGAAAATAATATAAGTTTACAAACCAAATAAAATGAGGAAAATGGAAAGGCATTTCCATTGCTGATTTATGATCAATTGTTGTAATTACTACTTATTGTTTTATCGTGCTGGTAAATTTGAAATGTAGGTTTTAAAAGCATTTAGTCATATTTTATCAACCCTATTATTATCCCAGATTTCCTAAAAAATTCTTTTCCACAAAATAGTTTTAGTTGTGAATTTTGTATATTTGACAAAGCTTATGTTATCTTTTAAAAAAAAAATGGAGGCTGCTGGTATTACGTGACAGCAGGAGACAGAAGTTACACAAGAACGTGATGCCATTCGCTATGTAAAACATTTTGTAGCACTGACAAATGCCTTGATTCATAATTCCTTTAATCAGTGTTGTTTCTCTTCTCCCAACTTCTTGAATTTCCCGTAGTCTAAGAAAGTTGTTAGAATCCTGAACTGTTGTTAACATCCTTGTCAGTTTATGGAAAGTTTGAATGTTAAAGATTGCAGAAAGCTAGATGTAAATGTATATAGCAATTATTTTTTTGCTTGAAAAATATGCGAAACTTTTATCCACCTACTTGCATGCATTTGATAAAAAATATTTTGCATGGCTGAACAATAAGAAGAAAGAAAAAGGTTTTTGAAATTTTCTTGATTTGTTTGTATCAACAGAACTGCACCAGGTAAAACCGCTACAGTGCCTGTCTCGCCAGCTGTACCCAAAAGCTCCCTATATCGTAACACAGCCAGTAGGAATACATTCCATGGCGGGCCAATTCGGGACAGACGGCAACAACGCCAGTTTAATGGGCCTGACGGTCTACCATCTCACTCTCAGGATACTACAGCTATGAGCCAGGCAGGCCGAATGTCTTTCTTAAATAAACTTACATCAAAATTTAGTAGAAGGTAAGAGTCTTCTAGGACAAGACATCTTGTGTGGCTGTGATGATTGTATGAAGATGGCAGCTGATTCTGTGATAAAATTGTTGTAAAGAGGATATACTGTTCATGTATGCATGTATGAATAAACTATGCAAACTTTATGTTGACAATATATAGTCATGGTCAGCATAAGATCTTGTGATGATAGTATAAAGCTATAGAAAAAGGAAACTTATTTTGTGTTTTCATAAATGTATTTTGTTATTTATTTGTTTGACATAACACACAAAAGATGTAAGCAGCAGGCTTCTGAATGCTTGACATTATGTTGTACATGTATGTAGAACAGTAACAAGCATGGTATGAATGGAGTTGCGACTGATAGCATTACAAACATAATCAAACTAAAAGAAATTAAAATTAAAATTTTTGAAGATTTTTTTTTTTTAAAAAAGTACTTAACTGAAATAAGGTTTTTGTTGTAAAACGTGTGATTCCTGCTTCCTTTTCATTCTCCACCTTACACATTATGTATATATCTTTTTTGATAGGATGCACTGCCCTTGCTTTAAGACGCTTAATCTATCATCCCCTTCAACTTTGCTGTGGGTTAATAGCATCATTTCCATGCATCATCCTCACATTTCACTAGATCTAGGGCTGTGGGCTTTCTGCAATAAGACAGTAGTTATTTACAAGCTTTGTGTGGTTATGGTTCAGTCATGATCATATCGCTGCATGGTATCATTCATAGTAGTGGAACTAACAATACTCTACAGTTCTCTTGTCACTTCACATTATTGATAGCTCATTTTAAATTGTCCAAACATTGGAGTGTCTTTTTGTTCAGATATTTGATGATTTGAGAGAGAAAAAACAAACAGTAATGAATCATGATAAAGGTTTGATTATATGTTTAAAATTGACTTTCAACCTGTGAACATGTGACATTCAGTTGTTAAATGGAGTGAGACGGGTTCAGAACATGTATATACTTACAATTCATCAGGACTAAATTGAGTATGTTGTGTTAGTAGCCTAACATTGATAGAAGTAGCTGTGTGCATTCTGTATGTGTGTAGAATGTTTTAATAGCTTGTCATATAACATACATCTTATGACTGAGTATTTACAGTGTGACAATATATTAAGGTTATAATAAGATAGATGAATCTGCAGATTAAAAAACCTGTATCCGTGTTCCTGAGAGCAGGTGATTTCAAATGTTCATGTGATCCAAAATAGTATTAGGAAGTCATATTTCAAAAATTAGAAAACAAAGATGAACTTCATATATATTATTTATATGAACAAGACTAAAAGCATGACAAAGTCAAAAGAGGATGGGGCAGAGACATTAAAGAAAAAATATAAATATAAAATGTCAAAAAAGAGAAGAGAAGACGCACAAATGAACAAAAGGTTCAACAAATTGAGAGATAGGATTATGTACAATTCATCACAAACTGCACTGTAGTACATAAAACACTCAGGATATTTATTGGCTGGAAGTAAATCTTGACGTAAAAACACTATCTAATGGAAGGATGTCGCAAAACAAGTCCAAATCCACAGCGTAGCAGACGTCCTCAGGATGAGCAAAATACATAAAGACATAAAAGATTCTTCTGATCTTGCATTTTTGGGCCAAGAAAATAAAATAAAAGAAATATGTTAACTTTTCAATTTAATGTTTCCAAATCTGAACTTTTATTGGAGAAATTTGAACCAAACTCGGTAACAGGCATTCTTCGGAGAAGGGGATGTAGGTTTATTCAATGGTAGAGCTCAACCCCATGGGGAGCCACAAGGAAATTGAAAATAACAACATTTCATAAAATTTCATAAAGCTTCTAATGAACAAAACAAATACAAGTTTAAATTACATTGCTGTTTCTACCAGATGGACATTTAGAACATATTAAGAACATTATGGGCCTCTTTACTCAATTTCTATTGTACTAAAAATCTCACGGACATTAAACTTCCATGTGTGGATAAAATTTGAGAAATATTAATGTTGAAATCAAAGTAGGTCACTGTGACCCAAATTTTACACTTGGCTGGCTAATTTTAGGTTAAATTCAGGCTGACTAACTTTAGGTTAACTTAAATTTCTTAGGATCCATGCATCCACCAAACTTGAAAAAGTTGCTGTGACCTTCTTTTTCAACTTCAATTCCTTTGGTACAACTTACAGTTTTGATTTAGATAGATGTTATAAAATTTATCAATGATTTGACATGCTGCAGACCAGAACATAAATATAAAGCCTTGTCAAACATTTTGTCTTGATCTCTGATAGATTGTGGAAGTGACATTCAACTCCAATAAAACAACAACAAAATGTTGCCAACATCACAATGACAGGTACTCCTAAAGTAAGAAAAACAAAGTAATGTATTAACGAACATAATGACATAAATCACACATAAACTACCCTAGAAAGCATCATGAACTTTAAGTTTCTCCTTCATCACTATATACACCTGTAATAAAAAATGCAACAAAAGAATATTTATCAAGTTAGAACACTTCCTTGAAGTGTGGCAAAGGCTTTAACTAATACAGCAGTTTACACTCAGGAATCATTTACAACCCAACAGTATACTGTACTCAAGCTTTACCAACCAAATAAACCTTAAATATAACTATATATGATTAGTAGTAACATTTCATTTAGAATTATACTTTCTATTAAACCCCAAACTAAAATATTTTCTGATGTTTTTTTTCTAGGTCTGTAGGTCTCAATACGTAAGTACTATTAAAAGTCCAATTCTTATGACATATAGCATTGTATGATAAATGCTAGCACATTACTTAATTAGGGGGGTCTGCAGTAGGAAGTAAGTTAAAAATTATCAACACTGCTTATACATTGAGCAGTATCAATCTGATGACATAATTGTCTGTAAAATTGTAAATAGTTGCAAGCATCAGTATTCAACTATAGCTATGGAAATAATAGGTCCTTATTATCACTACCAATTTCCACCAATATGTAACGGTGGAAATATATGTATTAATTTCCAAAGCTGACAGGAATGCTTCATCTATCTTAATAACAATGTATATTTAATGTATATGTACTTATTATATGACTACAGTGAAAATGATATAGAAAGTTATGTGACTTATCATTATATAGAAGTGTGCATTAGATGGCACTGTCAGTATCACATGATATCTGCATGTATATAGGCTTGTAATATCTACGTGTATACGATTGTCATAACACTTCACAATTCTATCAGTTATTCTGCTCACATTTTTGGAACATAATAGTCATATAATAAAACAGTTATATACCTTTGTTCAGTAAATATGAATTATGAATCCAGAATATTAAGATACTGATTAGTAGTATAAAATTTTCTAATTGATAAATTCATATTTATTGTATCGAAGGTGTAAAGTTTTAACTCGTTTTTATGTTGATATTAACCACAGTTTATGGCTATATGTATATTAATTCACTTACTATTATTACTTATATATTGTTAACAGTTGGTATTTACTGACTAATACCCTATTGGCTGGCTGGCTGTCCCTCCTGTGACTGTTTCAAATCAACTTACAATTGAATTTTTAATTGACATGCTTAAATTCAACCATTCTTCCTATGGCATGGAGTGATTTGTATTAAAGCAAAACATTTGATTTGCATATTTCGAAACACAAATATTTTTTTTAACATTATAATCCATCTTAGTCAAATCAAGGTTTTATGAAAGATTTAGTTCCATTTAACTATTCTGTTTCAGATAAAAATGATCTCAAAGTGCTTAATAGTGACTTCCCTTACAAAAGAATTGTGATGCATTGTGGCTCTTGACTTATTGGTTAATTTGAGTGGACATTTTATTTTAGTGTGAAGATTTCAGTTATGTCCTTTGCCTTGATGTAACATTGGAATGATGAACAGTCATCAAGGACTAAAGTAGTAGGGTGCATGTGTGTAATATACAATACTAGTTGAGGTGTAGATTAACACATTACATATACATGTATACATTGCATTATATCAAGTTCTGACTTTCTTATATTCACAGTTTATAGTCCACTTTATTTATCACAACTTCACTAAATGCCTTATGACCTGTTGTTTGTACACATTGAATGCAGACATTTTCAAGCTTGGCTTCAGTTTGGAAGTTATCACATGATTGTTTTGTCTTTTCCATAGGTTCTACTTCAAACATTGAAAGTATGTTAGAGCATGTTCTTACGGATTCTTAATGCTTTGCCTTTTGAAGCTATTCAATTGACACTTTTCATGTGACTTTTTACATATTTTGCTTAAATTTATAATTGATATTCAGTTTTCAAGAAGATTGCATGTTTTTTTAGTTTCGTTTGTTTACTGTTTATTTCAATTTTTACTGAACTTAAGCATTTAAAATTATCTATAAATGCCAAAAATGATAGAAGCAAATCTGAATTTATGAATGTAAGAAATACATTTTGATAATGATATGTGTGATTGGCGTTGTGGGATAACAACTCTTTACAGTACTTCATTTGCCCCTGTTGATAATATTTACATATTTAGTATGACTCGTAAGAACATTTTAGTGAAGGAGTTGAAGTTTCAAATACAGCCATGATACAGATAGAACTTTTTACGTCCATGTACCCAGTACTATTTCAGATATGTTCTTATTAAAAAGAAATATTGAGGGGGGAATGTATATACTCACAAAAACTAATTGGTTTGTAACATATTGAACCTTTTGAAAAAATATCATTTCTGGAATTCATGATTTGCAAGTAAAATTATAATTTATGAAGATTGTGATAACTCTCACCACTTACTTGTTGTTTTAGTTGTAATGATTAAGCATTATTGTGTGGCCATTTAGGGTTTGTCTCTTAGTTTATATATGGCCATAGTGCTGTCCATGCATCTGTAATGAGATATTTTCCACACAATAGCTTTAGTTCTATTGATTGGATTTCATTCAGATTTGTTTGTTCTCTGGCAGGAAAGGAAGAACCTAATAATTTTTGGACTCGAAGGCACTGTTACTAAAAATATGTACATGTTCTTAAAGTTAAATCCATACATTATCTTCTTAGTTCTATTAGTTGGATTAAAGCTGAATTTGATGTGTTGGTTCCCTGTTAGGCTAGGAAGAGCTCTATTGATTTGGAGTTCAAAGGTCAAGGTTACAGTAGCAAAATGCAGAATGCAGAAATATGTACTTGAACTTATTTCCTCAAGATATCTTAAGTTCCTGTGGTTAGATTAAAACCAAGCTTGGTATTTTGGTTTCTTTTTAGGTAAGGAAGAACCCTATTGATTTTGGGGTTCAAAGGTCGAGGTCAGTGGTACTAAAAATGGAAATGTAAATTTGAGTTCATTTGAGTTCCTTTTATGTGATTGAAGCCAAGTCTGGTATCTTTGGTTCCCTGTTAATATAGGAAAAGCTCATTTTCATTATTGGTGCTTAAGTCCAGGTCAGCGCCACCGTTACTAAAAATAGTGTACTCGTCTGAATTTTATCTAGTTGCAAGATATTCTTTAACTGTTAATACAATTCATGTGGGTGTTTAAGCCCAAAGGGGCACAATTCTTTGTTTATGTCTCAGGTTAAGGTCAGTGACGTCATTGATAATCAGAAATATGTGCTTGAACTTGTTCCATACACACAATACTTTGAGTAGGTTGGTTTGATCAGGAAATAATTTTTGGGCCAATATATAAATGACTTAAGTTAATCATGTTACATTCTTCCCATCTCTATTATTCAAGCAGGACAGTTTATATATCTCCTTGGAAGTTTGAAGGAGGTATAAAGCTTCCCATGATGGCTAGCTCTTGTTTTCATTTTGCTTAAGTTTTCTACAGATTGACACATTTAATAGTTTGGGAAAGGAACATCTACTAGTTTCAAAATTTACTTCAGTCTTGGATTTGTTTTGCCCGAATGACTTTTTATCCATATTCTATTTATTCTTCTGCACTAACCATAGGTGTTGACTATAGTTTTCTGTTGGACGTCGATTTGGTTACATAAACTTAAATTGTTTGTAACAAAGGGTGTTTTTAAAAGTACATTAATTTTTCAAGTTTCAATGTAGGTGGCAGTGGATGATGTGGAGTTGTATACAATACTTTATAATTCAGTAGATTGGGCTGGAGATGCCATTGAGCTGTGTATGATAATTCATACCTTTCAAGATATCTCATATTAGATTGCTTCACTTTTGATTGAAACTGCATATGATTGATGATCTGATTTAGATATCACAATAGTTTATCACCAATTCTAAAAAATCCAAATCATATCTGAGACAATACTTGTCCATGCTCCATGTCCTGGAGGGTCAGCCACTAATGTGTGTTTCCCCTTGATTCTAATTTTCAGCAAATTGTTCCGCAGGTCAGTTAACGAAAGTGGTGGAGGAGGACTGGGAGGCGGCATCAGTCGGGACGGTGACCCTATCAAGCCTCGTTCTCTTAGGTTCACATGGAGCATGAAAACAACCAGCTCAATGGACCCAAATGAAATGATGAAGGAGATCCGTAAAGTTTTGGATGTAAACAATTGTGACTATGAACAAAGAGAAAAATTTCTATTGCTGTGTGTCCATGGTGATCCTAACACAGACAGCTTAGTGCAATGGGAAATGGAAGTTTGTAAGTTGCCAAGACTTTCACTAAATGGGGTGCGCTTCAAGCGTATCTCTGGTACTTCCATAGGGTTTAAAAACATTGCATCAAAAATTGCTAATGAATTAAAGCTTTGATGTTAGGCTATGTGTCACCTGGAAACAGACTTTCAAAGTGTGGAACCATTCACTGACTAACAAAACACAACATTAGATCAATGTTGACAGCTGTCCAGGTCATGAGTCAACTAGCTTTTCATGTGATATTGGAAGTGTTGATTGACCTGGGCAGGAGTGATGATGTCAACAGCATCAGTGAAATTGTACACAAATCTAACCTAACGTGAGAGAAGTTAGAAGGAACCCTTGGAAGGAACCCTATCATACATTTGCATTATACATAAATCCCTTCTGTAATTTTTGTACAAATGTAAAATATGAAACAAATTGTAATATAGCTTATACTGGATTCAGGGCTAGTCCCTGATGACAAATCTTGTACACATTTATGTATAGAAAAGAATATATTATTATTACTCATGAATAATAAACAAGTGGGCTGTGTCCTATTGAAATGCAACAGTTATGGGCACAATTATTGACTTTCTGATAATGCATCTCCCATGTGCTAGTCGAGCCACCCATAGTGGCGGTATTCTAGCCCTACCCTCTGTCTACCCTTCCTATCCCTATACTTAATGGTGCATCATATACATTGATCAATGACGGTTCAAGTGAGTGTGGGTTAGTATGTGAATGACTGCCAAATATTCATGCAAACAAAGAGGTTAAAGTTTTGGTACTTTCATCTTGAAATATTCAATATTGAGGTTGCATCTTAGTGGTGCTTGTCTTTTGATTGAAGTATTAAAAGATTTCAGTGTCACTAGGAAGATAAATGAGTCATGTTTTGTACATTCATTATATATTTACAGCATCACTATTGAACAGACTATAGTTGATTCCTGTGTGATTTAAATCTCCCCAACTTTCACCTGCTTTATAGTAAATCAGTGTTTTAATATACCGGTAAGGATGATTAGCAAGTAAAACCAGAGAACTCCAACCTACTTTCATGAGGAAGATAAATGAGTCATGTTTTGTACATTCATTATATATTTACAGCATCACTATTGAACAGACTATAATTGATTCCTGTGTGATTTAAATCTCCCCAACTCTCACCTGCTTCAAAGTAGATCAGTGTTTTAATATATGATTATCAAGTAAAACCAGAGAACTCCAACCTACTTTCATGGTAACCATAAGCAGAATACATGTCTTTTTGCCATATATTTACATTTACCATTCATGTTGGCATTGCAAATCATCAGCATACACAATCTGTCTACATCTTTTAGCTATTACCCCTAAGAACCATACTTGCTTTAGCTTTGAACCTGGGTATAATCATGACATATGCTAAGCTTACAACTTTTTTGCTTTTGAGTGAATTCCTATATCCTTGAAGCAAAGTTTTTTCATTTCTTCTTTATGTGTGGTAATATTTTTTTTCAATCTAAAGTGTGATTCTTAGCAGTTCCTAAACTTTTTATTTTGGTATTAGAAACCACAGTGTACATTACTGCTTAATAAAAACACAGAATTGCTAAAAAGCTCAATAAGGGTGAAACATATAGATCTGTTCAATAGAAGATTTTTCTCCTTGCTCTGTAATTTTGTATAACAATGGTTCATTGTTAAAGCGTTTAATATCAGTTCCCAACTACTCCGATAAACCAAATGCACTAAAGTACACAATGGCAGCTACAAGAGTCGACAACTGTAGAAATGGTTTATTAAAATGACCTGTATAAAAGATCAATTGGAACAAAACATGGTTACTTCTTAAAACTCTTTCAGTGATTTTTATTAAAAAATAATTAATGAAAACATTAAACAAACTTCCTATGCAAAGAAATTTCTGTGATGAAAACATAAAAAACGAAAAGTAGAAACCAAAGTTACAAATTAGGGAGAGAAATCTTGTATGGCTGTAGAAACCAAAGTTACAAATTAGGGAGAGAAATCTTGTATGGTTGTAGAAACCAAAGTTACAAATTAGGGAGAGAAATCTTGTATGACTGTGTAAGTGCTGTTTGTTCTGTGATACAATGTTGACTTTGCTAGTATGTCAGCATGTTTTGTGATAACTGTTAAAATGTGCTGAGATTGTGATCGTACAAAACATGTCTGTATTGCTGTCAGTTCTCTGTCAGTTTATTTACATTTAGTTAGATTATTTTGTATATTATTAACAAGTACTTGTATTGGGCAAAGTAGTGGTGAGCAGGGTTTATTTACTTTTTATGTTCACATATTTTTTTTCTGCACATGAGCACATTGAAGATGTTTACACTAATTGCCAAGTATGAAAAGGTGCTTTCTCACATTTAAATGTCGTCTCGGTTGCTTTATTTTTTACCACAAAATATGATTAATGTTAAGTATTGATTTCTCAAAGAACAATATGTTAATGTGTAAGATGTTTATGTCATTGATCTAAACACTGCTTAATAAAGTTGTTTTCTACATCTTTGTAACACAGCGGTCGAACTAAAAACCGGAAGTACCAAACTGCTCAGGGCTTTCCTCTACTTCAGAATGGTAACTGTATGCTTACTTTGACTCGTGTACGACTTCTAGTGATTACCATACCTATCTCTAATGAAGGAAAATCAAGAGTAGTTCAGTACATCTGGTTTTCTATAGTTTGACCAGTGTGTGTAAGCTACATCATATTTTGACTGTTGAAATAAATCATGATTGATAGTGTCTTTCTTCTCAAATATATATGATATGTCATAACACCAAAATGTACACCCACCCTGCTGATCACTAAGTTGTCCTGTTCAGTCACAAGGTAATGATATAACGTACATGTAGTTGTTCAAAAGTCTTGGTAAAAATTAAATGTGAATGTAAAAGGTATTTTTTTGTACAGATTATATTTTGTGACATGTTCAGAAGTTTAGGAATTATTACGGTAAAAATTTAGATTCGGAGAATATGTAAATATGCTAGATCTTTGTTGAATGTTTGAGCTGGTCGACTATGTTTTGTGACAAATACACGGAAAATGGAGTATTGAGTTAACATTTTTTGTTAACTTGCAATTGTCAATTACAAAACGCTTGGGGGAAAATGTCATAAACTGCATAATAATTTAGGCTTTTTAAGTTTAAAGAAAACAAAAAACTGTTATATGTGAAAATGTGCAAGATTCCATGTATTAAAACAAAGTTTGACTCAGTTGTTAATCATCTCCTTTGATTTCTGGTAATTTTTTTTGTAATAACTAATTTTTGCACAGATCTCAAGTTATCAACTTGTGAATATAATAAATGATGTCAGTACTGGTTCTGTTGATTGTGTGATTGGCAGGGTGAAGCAATGTGTGTGAATGATTTATCAGAAAATTTGACTGTTATCTAATATGATTCATAAAGAACTTGATACTTTAAAGTGATCAAGATTACATTCACAGTTTTCTGGTGATCAATGTTACAATTTAAGGGTTGTATGTGAGATCTATTTTTCTAGTTTATACAAATTTTTTTTGAGTCTTTAATCAATAGATCAGCAGAAAATAAGCATTCTGATCAGATAGAATGAAGTCTATATTGTCCTGAGTAAGTGTGTAATAAAACAAATTTTAGTTATTGAGTACATGTCACTGTCTCCAGTCTAGACTACAAAACAAAGATAATGTTAGTCTCATGTCAACTTGTATGCCTCCTCAATAGTGATCCTCCTGACTGTATCCAGCCAATACTTTCATTTCTAAGAAATACACTTATATTCATACATATTTCTAAATTAAATTTCAATTCCATTTACTTGGTTTTGAATTGTCACATTATTTAAGTATAAGTATAAAAGTTAATATATATAGATAAGTGTTCACTGTTAAACAACTCAAAAAGTAAAAATAATAACAGTTAAACAACTCAGAAAATCCTATTATCTTATGCAGTTGATAAACTATTTAAAATGATGAAAGAATACACCATTCTATCTATAGAATCAGTCAGTATAAATGGTTGGGTGTTTCCATACAGTCTTCATGTTCAAGTACTATCACTTTTTGTCCCTATTACTGTATAGAATTGTTCTGATAACACTGCCTGTGATTGTAGGATGTATTTTAGTAAATATTAATGAAGTGCTTATATTTGAAGGAAGATAACTCCTGCATAGTATAAAAGGCAGATTAAGTATAAAGTTACATTGAGAGGGTAGGGCATTAGGTCTGTGTTAAGGGAGTTGATTTGTCTTCAAATAGTGTCGCAGAAGAGACATAATTGTTATTTTTGTATGCATAATGCATCCTAAGGATTTTATTTATTGAATACATTATTTTATACTGAGTAATATAAGAATTCTGTTTGTGTATCATTTAAAAGTAATACATTTCCCATAGAATGGTACTGTAATCAGTAGTCAACGTTCCATCATCTTGTGTGTAATAGAACTGTCAAGCTTAAATAATGATTTATTTATAGCTGTGTACGACTTGGAAATGTCCTGGTAGTGAGGGAGATATGTATGAGGTAATATGTGTGTAAACCTAAGAAAAATATATGTGCAATTCACATATTTGTGATACAGGTTAAAAAGAAAATCATGCAAGTAGACTTCATAATAGTATGAATATGTGGTTAATATTTATTTAACAGTTCTTATCTACTACTAAATGTGTCTACCACAAATTATTTTTGTTCAATCTTTGATTCATGTTCATTTTTTGGTTTAATTTCTTTATAAATAAACATTTTTCCATATTTCAGTTAACTTTTCCAACCATAGATGCTCCAATCCTACATTCTAGTTTGTAACTTTAACAAATATGTTCTTGAGTGTTCTTGGTGTTTATAGACAAGGTCATTGGTTACAAGATGGTTTTTTTCTGTGCAATACTTGCCAAGTGAACATTTTAATTATCAAAAATTTACACTTTAAAACACGATTGAAGAAAACTAAGAAAGTTTTTGGTTGCAAATGAACAAAAGAACACAAATTTTATTTTTATATGCAAGCTATTTCCAATTTTCTTTAGTTGATACTTCTATGTTTAAAGAAATACAAGTGTGTTCATAAGTTCTATACTGATGGTGTCTAATGCATACTGTCAAGTGGAGGGTTGTTTACCTAGTGATGTGAGTTGTGAGGGAGGTTTTATGTATGTATCGTTTTGTACTCTCCACATTAGAGAGAGTGTCTGGGTACTATTTATGTTCTAACAAGAAGTTTTAATTAATGAGATGATGGAACTGGTCGACCATTACCCTGTTATTTTTATCCTCCTCATCATTATCTTTTAGTTTATTATACATGATAATAGTGAATGGTCTTCACAGACGATTAAATTTTCATAAAATGGATAACAATCCTGTCTTGTGTCTTTTTGTATCATTGTATTTATATATACCATGGCGGTAATACATAGAACAACACTAGTTTGATCTCGCCATTGAATTGCTTGGATATCTGGATACATTTCAAACCTTTTTGAATTAAAAATCTAAATAAGATGAAATTTAATATAAAAAAAATTGATATTCTTATAATCAACAATACATGTATTTGGACGTCTAAATGGTTCAATGTTCATCTCCTCTACAGGACGCATTGTTAGAAAATTGAACATTGGAATTCAATTGTTATTTTACTGATAAACTCAGAAAAAGTGCTTTCTAAAATTACAAAGAAAATGTTATAAAAAAATACAACATGTATGAAGAAATTTGAATTGAAAGACTTGATGCTAACATGTATGAAGAAATTTGACATGAAACGACTTGATGCTAACATATATGAAGAAATTTGACATGAAATGACTTGATGCTAACATGTATGAAGAAATTTGACATGAAATGACTTGATGCTAACATGTATGAAGAAATTTGACATGAAATGACTTGATGCTAAGCAGTCAAATGTCACCAAATATTAGTAAACTAGGACCTCACTTAACCAAAACTACACATAAAATGTCTTGTGGCTTCTTACTTTGAAAGTAACAACAGCAACAACATCTCCTATTGAAATTTTGCTAGCAAATATCTACAAACAGCGCTTTGTCCTTGGACATTAAATAAGTCTTTATTAGGTCACCTGAACTATGTTCATGGTGACCTATTGCCATAGCCTTTTGTCCGTCGTCGTCCGTCGTGCGTAAACTT